>JAQGAP010000816.1:0-26407 GCA_034697805.1 Orchesella bifasciata
TATTCCACTTAATAAACAAAGGGATTCTGGTTCTCACTAGACTACATGTTTCTATTTCTGTGGAAAACTTTTTGCAAAACTCTTTTGCAACTTGGGTTTAGCAAACTAGCTTGTTTTTACTCTGTAACGTAGATCCCTGTATGATTAACTAGTCTTGTCAATTCCTCATATAGTAAAAATGAATGTTTCTCTCGACAAGTTTGGAGGAAATTAGCTCGTCAATTATGGATGGTAAAGCTTGCGCATAAAAGCCATGTTCCATAATACTACTACACCTTGTATGTAGGTTGGAATTGGAGATAGGTTGGGAAGAAGTGAATTCCTGGAATATGTGTTGTAACATATTTTCAAAGCTGTTTCCCTTCCCAGTTGTAGCTACTTGACCGAATGCATTCCTCGTAAGCGGGCGGATTATCTTCCAAGAGTACTTGATGCTGATACTGATGATGATGTTGCTGGTGATGGTGATGCAGTTGATGATTATGTTGAGAGGGAAGATCATAGAGACTAGATTGGGAGTCAGGTACAGGTTGCGGTGGGAGAAGTTGTGGTGGTGACTGTGCTGTTGGTTGCTCCTGCCGCTGCTGCTGCTGTTGTTGCTGATAATGAAGATCAGATGAAGCCAAGAGGGTTAGTGATCTTCTTGTAAGAAAATCACTTGGCTCCACTCTACCTTCTCCGTCTCCTAGTCGAGCATTATTAGCTGTTGAAGATAGGGGCAACACTCGTCTCATCATCATCATCCTGGATCTAGTGGAACGGCACAAGTTGCACCGACAGCAGTGAGAGGCTGGCACGGACCCAGTAGGACCACAAGGAAACTGACGTGATGAGGCTATAGAATTTGAACTCAAAAGGAAATCGGAGAGGGCTGGAAGTAGGCTTTCGTTTTGCTGATGATTTCCTTGTGATGTGGTTTCCGTAACATTATTGTGATGATCATCCGCACTATCATCAGTTGTGATAGAATTAGCAACTGTGGAAGCTCTTGGAGCCTCTGAAGTAGGCTCCTGGTTGGATGATATGGTGTTGCTTGTAGTTGTAAGCGAGTTTAAAGACGGATGAGGTTGAGATGTCGGCATGGAGCTTGCCACTGTTGCTTCCGCTGATGATGATGATGATGATGTTGTTGATGATTCGGAAGGAGAAAGAATTCCGTGATGGGCGTGATGTAGAGATGCCCTCGCCGCAGATATGTTAGCTTGGCAGTCCAAGCCTATAAAAACATCAAATGCACTTTGATTTAGTGCGCCCACAATCATCCAACCAATGTACATTGTAAATTCATGTATCAATGCTCAAAATAAAAATCCCAGGGTATCAGCATCACATACAACAGCTCCCTTCCGCCCATTTCCATTCTAAATTGCTGAACCTTGCTATTTTCCCCCCAGATTACTTGCGATCAATCTTGTGAGAATGAAGAAAAGAGATATTGTTATGTACATTTTTTTACCTTACATCAAAAAGATTATATTGATTTACGTTCTCTGGAGATCAAACAGTAGTAAGTTTTATTTTTTTGATCTGAAAAAAGCTTTTGGTTTGCGTTTGCTGCTATATAATCTTTAATGTTACATGCATTGTGGATTGTGGAACTTGAATCGAAACTTAAAACGATAAATGAGTGAATAAATTCTCTCCATCTAAAAACCAGATGCCTTGATTTACTTAAAAAGTGTATCGCTTGCAAAATCTGTAGGCGGAAATCATTATGGATTTTCTGAATAAGTCTCAAACCCACATATGTCTATCCCCTTTCAAATTATACGGTGGTATAAGCACACAGCACAATATTTGGACTGCGTTTGATGTGGAACTTTGCTTATTTAATGTTTTGGAGACTGCACAGAGCCCCAAACCGACTCAGAGCGAATAAATTGGAATGTAATGAACTCAGAGATTACCCTTAATAAAAGGGTTATATAGCTCTCTGTAACTAAAGTACCTTGCTCAATAGCGAGGAGTTGAGTCAATCTCTGAATTTCTCGTTCAGCTTGAACAATTTTTACAATCTGATTACGTAGCTGAGCTTCCAACATGGTTTTCCGGTCCAATTCTGGACCAGCGATGATTGATATTGGGAAGAGGATGGGTTGGAGGGACGGTGGTGAGCCGCTAACATCTATTCTTCTGCTTATTCCATTAGACGTGACAGAGTTGCTGAGATTGAGATTATTTGTATTATTATTAGAACAAGCCGAGCTACTACCACGACCACCGCGAGCTCCCATCCAGTACTGATACTCTAACGAATCCGCTATATCGATGCCGAGATCATCAGTCTCAGGGGTAGAGGCATCAGGCTCAAACGGAGTTGTTGGACCATAATCTGAAAACGAAATGGAAGTTGATGAGGATGGCGTGGTTGTCGGACTGTCGCCATTGGTGCTGCCATAGCTGTTGCATATCATCTGTAAAGGGGAGAAAAGTATAATAGGCAAACCCATACACACTGGACATTGTCATTCAGCGAAAATCCCTCAAATATTCCCCCATAATGCTCCTTCCCACCCGAATCAGTATAAACAGAAAAGTATGTCATGTGTGAGACATACATGTCGGATTTAGCCAAGATTACTCCCTTGAAATACGCTAAACCCAAAAGGAAAAGCATGTAATGGAAAACGACATGTAGAGCTTCTCAGGCAGAAGGAAATATCTTTAAAAAACGAGTTGTGAAAGCTCACCATAGAAAATTACAAGCCACAACCATGCATACCTAAAACCTCCGACTTGCAAAAAAAAGAAACAAAAGGTGGAAGATGAATGTTAGAAAACTGGAAAGTTAATACGGGAAACCACTGGGGGTAGACCAGAGCAAATCAATTTTAAATGAAACTGAGAACGGTGTGTGTAAGGCTCAGCAAAATAAAACAAGTGCTCCCTTTGAAGAAGAAGCAGAAGAGTAAGACGCATGGTATTACTTTCATGAACATATCGTGTATACCTAGTGCTCCCTTCACGGTGATACACAGTACATAATAGAATAGATAATAGATACACACGAAATGGATTTAAAATATAGTGCTCTTCTTCTTCCCTTCTCCATATAATGTGAATAGGACTAAAGAACACCAAGTTTTTGGTGATGGTTGGTGGGTGAAGGAGTAAAAAGTGAGTAGCATAAGCTTACCTTCTTGGAGAGATAAAATAGCAGAAGGACCACTAGGATCGTAAGGGCTATGAGAATCCATGAGTCAGAGCTGGAGGCACTCATTGAATACTACGTTTTATGAATGCTACTATCTCACCAGCATATATGTAACTATATAGATGTATAAAGGATTTCCCAAAATGTGTTGGCTTTAGCACGAACTCTTACTACTACTTTCTCCAGTGGTATTACACGTTTGATGCCAAAAGTAGTAGTAGTAGTAGGACCAGAAACCTTATACTTCCTCTGACTTTCCTCTCTCTCTCCCTAACTCTCCAAATATTACACAATCTTGTTGGGTTGAACTTTATATAATCCCTGTAACTTTGATGAATATTCCTTAGTCAGTGCAGGGCTATTCTTTCAAGACGGAAGACGGATTGCCACTGTGTGGCAGTCTGCCCATGCTCTACTAACATCCCCACAAAGCGGCCACTAATAACAACAATAACATTTCCTAAATTACATGTACTACGAGTATGACTACACACCAACAAAGCCGGACATCATTAAACTTTATATTATTTCACCAAAACCACACACACACACACACAGCCTTAGTCTCATTATCCTCCTTCCTGTCGGTCTTGTCTTTTATTATCATTACGTGTTGTTCCTTTCCTTACATGTATATTATTTCGTGCTCTTTCTTTCTCTCTCTCTTTATTTCCTTTCTCCCACACACACACACTCCTCCTGAATAAATGTCACAAGGATATGGAGCCAAACCGGAGAAATGATGAAGGAAAAAAGGGAAAAATAACTGACGGCTAAAAATCTAGTGGAAATGAGAAGGATTGCTTCTTTCTAATGTTCGGGAAATAAAGTATTTTCTTGACAGGAGTGAGAGTAGGTAGGCAGCGGAAGTGGAGAAAAACTAGGATTTATATATTACAGCCATGGATTTTTATGTTGTTGCCGGTAAGAAAAGAAAGAGGAGCAAACAACATAACGGTAAAAAGTATTAACGACGAAGAAGAAGATAATGATGGTACTAGTATGGTGCTGAAGGTACTAGTAACCGTGGCTAATGCTCCTGGTCCCCTCTATTATTATTGGAAGTGAGTCGTGCTCCTTCTACTGGGCAGAGAACATTATTGCCCGTCAAAGTCTAACTCGCAAGTCAGTCTCAGCTTTAGTTCTGACTTTTCCTTTTTTTGCCACATTATACTACCGTTTTTACCTTCATAATGTCAGTAAGTAAGAGGCTGTGAGCAGTGGCAAAAATGGGTAATAGGAATATACACAGTAAAGCCACTAAGCTATCCCTAAAGCAAGCAAAATACGAAAAGCTGAAATGGCAAGTGAAAATACACATACACCTTAAGCACCGCAGCGAACAGCGTTGCTTGGACGGACGCTTTCAATGCATATGAATAGTACATGTCGAACTGTTTCCCTTTTCACATTACATTTTCTCTTTTGGAGTAGATATAATAAGTGTATATATGTGAGAGAGAGAGTGCATGCATGCTGTTCCTTACCTACTTTTGCTGCTGCTCTTCCTTTCTTTCTCCCTGACATGTAAAATGGGTGTATTGTACTTTGAATGTGGATGATGATGATGATGATGTTGTATATATATGTGTGTATGTGTGTAAAAACGCTCATGGCATGGCTCATGTGGTGGTTCCAAAACACATATTAAGAGGCATATATAGTTACACGCAAAACTAGTTTTCAGCCTCTGTAACACATATCGATTTTAGAGCAAAGGAGACCAATTCGACTTATGGCACTACAAGGATATCCTCTCCTCAGCTTCACTCGTTCAACTCAACCATAAAAATGTAAGCAAAAAAGGTTGTATGTAACTGAATCCCTGAATCCAAACGTGATAACGTTTTTCGGTGATAAAAAAGTATGTAGTGAGCCTTTTACTTGTGATTTTTGTTGCTTATCCTCCGCTTTCACTTACACTAACTTTTTTCTGACAGAGTAAAGGACGTTATATGATAATCAGGAGGAGCTCTATATGGATGCTCGAGGATATAGTGGATCCTATGACTTTCAACAGTTGAGGGGAATTGGTATTCACAGAAGAGTTGCTTTCGTAACCTAGAAAAAAAAGTCTATTTCCCAGACTCATCATCAGCATCATCATCATCATCACCGGCATTGTGTTACATTGAACATGGTTCGAGTAACACAATATCTGGAAGTATGCATGGCGCAACCATTCTTTTTCCCCTATTGTCAAAGAAGACTAAACTGTGAGAGGAGTTTCACGTGTACATTATGCATTATTATTGCATACATTGTACTCGCCTTGACTATAACTAACTAGAGCTAACAACAAACAAAGCCAAGAAAGAATGACACAAGCACACCTCCATAACCTTCAGCTTTTTGTTGGTTTGTGAATATTGTTTTCCATGCTGTATACACATTACATAGACTTTTAATATACAGATAATCCATAGGAGATGAGCTTGTGTGTTTACTCTACTCTCGGTCAGTACATTATGCATACATATGGGATGGATGAATGGATGATTGTTCTTTTTTATTACTTTACTTCCCTTATAGTATCCCTATACTGTTCGACGTACATCAAAGTAACCAAAAAAGGTCTAAAAAGGGCAGTGTTTTTTTTACATAAACATATAACATGCAAAGAGAAAGGTAGAGTCAGTCAAGGAAGGGCGGAATATCAACATTTTTTCACAAAAACCACTAAACCATTCGACCATTATAACACATGCATAAATGGCTGAAGCCAACGCCAACCGACACACGCCGGAGTTACTCATATGTGATGGAATTTTCTTTCTTGCTGGTGGTGAGCTTTTATTATGCATATATTTATCAACACTCGGGTGTTCTTGAGAAATATCATTTTATCCATCCACATGACTCCATTTCTTTATGTTGCCAGCCCTTCTTCAGTTTTTTTGATGCATCGTGAATATTACGTGGAATAATATGGAATGGATAGCTTGTATTTAAGTTAATTCCTCGCGCTTTTACTTTCATTTTTTACTTATTCACTTACGATCCGGATCTCTTCGTGGAAAACATGGAGGAGCGACAAATTCATGATTTTCACTGTTGAAAACGATGTAACTTCTCCGAATTTATGTATGACTGAGAGGAAGGCACTGGCAGAATAGAACAAAAACAGGTAATATGATGATGATGGACGAGAGAAATGAAAAGAAAAGCAACTATATAGGTTAAACCATGTCGAACCGCTAAGTTTTACAAAAAGTACTTTGGGATGTATTACATAGCCATATATATCCAAGTAGACTGTTGGGAAACTTAGCAGGCTAGTAGTGATATTGTAGCTCGTTGTGGCGGTTTATATTATGTATGCATATTATATACTCCGACATTTCCATGTCTCACTATAAATATATTATTATAGTTAGTAGATGCGGGATGCTATGTAGATATGTGTGCATTTATACAGACGAAGACCAAAATGCATATAAGTTGGCTAAGACCCTCCTCTCCTTGTACAAGATATTCTTGGAGGAAAGTTGTCGACAGCGCTCCTGAAAGTGACTGACTGACTACAACCACACAAGCTCTTTCCCCATGCTACTTACTCTCCTGACTTCCTTTCATGTCCTATAATATAAGAAAGGAAATGACTCGACTCACTTTTATATTGCTTTTCATTTTTTCACCATTTCTCTCTATACTTTATTTGAAGAAATACAAAAATCTTGCTGAAGCAACTACCACTATACATTCCTCTTCTTGTCATGATGATGGCAGGAAAGACGAAGGGAAAACGGAAATCTTGTCAAAAGGTAAATGCCAACCAGCCATTCAGCAACCAAACGAAGGGAACCAGTTTAAACTAACAAGGCTATGTACATATCATACTATCATACATTTATTCGAAAAGTCAGCCCACTTTTCTCCTTTCGATTTAAATAATAATGTTGGTTGGAATGCATGTAGATGTAGGTCCCATTTTTTTGTGCTATGTACACACACTGCAGAAATACATGTGTTTTGATCACTAGCGTATGGTTTCAAAGAGGAATTTATGGAAAGTGATATTTTGTAAGTTATCCAACGAACCGCAATCCAGATTTTTCACCAACTTCTTTCCTTTTCCTCTCGTTCTCCCCCATTTTCCCGTCAGTCAGTCATTCAGTCAGTCACAGAGTTACTTTCGTCTTACATCATCACTCCCACCACCACCACACTTTTAAGCCATCAACAGCCTCTTGAGAGTGAAAAAAAAACCCAAGATATTTAAAGTTAAAGTTAGCAAATCAGAGGAAAAGGGAGGAAGTGGGCGATAAGGATTGAAAAGCATTATTGAATGGTAATGTTGGGAATATGAATAGAATGTTACGTTATGTGTGATGTCGCACTTGAGCGGTTCTTAAATTTACTCCTACTATATAGCATGCTTCATGCTTGATATCCCATTCCTTTCAGTAAGTCGGCACAAAATGTATGTTCATCCACTTCCTCTCTTGAATCTCCGTTAAATACTTGTTTTTTCCGCGGAAGACTACCTGGTTGATGGGTTGGTTTGGAGAGAAAGGTAAGGGAATCTATTACACAAGAAGCCTCTCTTTCTTCAAGTGAAGTGGTGTATTTGTGCATGCAAAAAGTTATTTTTTCTTCTTTCCTGACAAAAACTTTCTTTTTCCACCTCTTTCACGATGGTTGCGCTGGCATTAGAGCATTTTTCTTCATTTCCTTTTCCACTGCATAAGGCACACCGGAAGGTGAGGGAAAAATGAAGAGAGGAAATGTTGAAAGTGGAGTTTTGGATGGATGGAACTTCTCTTGTATGTTGAGTTGGTTTGTGTTTGTGGCTTTGCCAACAAAAAGTCTGTGGAGGCTGTACCCAAAAAAAATTTTTTTATCATATAACACACAAAAGAAACAACAATGCATGTTTGCTTGCGCTCTTTGGTTTTACATTACATATCTTAACTTCTTAAGTTTCCCTTTTGTTTTTTGTCTATCCGTCCATCCATCCATCCTCTTTTTCTCAGTTTTTTTTTATCTTTTCCTCCACGAGTCGCTCTCAATTTGTCTCGATAATTTATTTACCAACTCATTTAATGCATGAGAAGCCCCCTTTTCACCGACTTTATGAGACTAGGCTGAAATGTTGGTACACTTTTTCTTGCTCCTTTTACACGTTCTCCCCATATACAACAATTTAATGCTTCTGCACAAAAGAGAAAGGGGAGAAAGTGGAAAAAGCTTTTGCTTTGGCTAGATTTTTGATGTGCGGATGTCCGCTCCTCTTTTCCTATGCCGTTTATTTCTCTCTGACTCTCGGTGAAAGTTGCCTTTAAAGCCTTGGCAAGCCATGCCTTAATAAGAAGAATAAAAGTGAAACGGGAGAAGAAGGAGAGAGAGAGAAGCACGAAGGGAGAATCAAGAGCAGAATATTTGAAGGACTAAGTATGAGCAGGAGTGTAGTTGTTGTAGTATTTTGTAGCATTATATACCCATCAAAAGATCCACGATGAGATCCACTAGTGGCAATTCATGCGTTTCCTTTGGCCACTTGAACAACGTTCCATATCTTTTCACGTTTTTACTACACTTCTCCCTAATACCTTTTCTGCAAACAATGTTTCTCTCCCTCTCTTGTTTGCTTGCCAGCCATATTATGTAACCATTTTCTTTCTTCTTCTTCTCTCCTGTCTATCTCCTCTCTCCCTGGCTTCGTACACGAGTTCCTAATGTTGCCTTACATATGTATTATGTGTTCCGGGTGGATGAAAAACTAGTAATAGACAAGGAGCAAAGTGAGATGGCAAACCAATGCAATCTGGGTTGAATTACACGGCTCAGGAAGCTCCATATTGGTTGAGGCTGATACGTTATTCTTACGTTTCCCCTTTTAGACCGTTACCATTCAATAAGACTTATTTTGATTCGTTAGTATGCTACTCTTCTCCTCTTCTTTCTTCAAATAGCGATAGTCCAGCGACAGGAGGTCTCCTTATACACCAGTCCAGTGAGAACAACCAGAAAGTCTCATCAGAGTGGAGTGAATTTGTTCATACTCACACGAAACACAGCATGGACCCAGAGCAGAAGAACTGCTTACTCAAGAAAATGATCTGTCTAATTCCTGACGAAACTTAACAAACACCGTATTATGTAGCTATTGTAGCTCCTTCACAAAATGTGCTCCAGTTGTGGAATATCTATTGAGCCGAGAAACGATTATGTGATTGCGATACGGTCTGCTCTTACGTATTATTGCTTGTTGAGAATTTTTTTTTGTGTGTGTGGGCGAACATTACAGCGAAGAATCTGTCTGAAGAGTTTTTTTTCTTTCTCCTTGCTGATATTTTTGCAGGCGTGGTGCCAAACAAGGAACGAACAACACACAGAACACAATGTGGTTGGTATCCATCAGCACCAACTTTACCATTTTCGATTGAGTAACACGTCTGGAAAATACAAATATATGCTCCCATTCCGTGAGTCTAGAGAGAGGCTCCAGAAATTTGTGCCTTGTCAACATTATCATCACCATTGAGACCCAGTGTTCGTCGCATTTTCCACCCTCACCTCTTTGTTTCATCACTTGCCCTAGCGGACTACTGATATGCGGAAACTCTTACACAGTTTTTTCCAACTGGATTGAATCGGTAATATAATGCCTGTAGCACTTTAGCCTGTTTAGCTCGTTCAACCAGTCAAAATGTAAGCAACAAATGGTACACACAACCGCTTTCATCCCTTTGATTTCGTTGAGATGAAAAACAGCAAAGAATTGCCGAATATTGAACAATTGAATTTCCCGTTGGATATGATATGAGGAAGCTGCCATGTGGATTGGATTTAATACCTGCTCGATCTCAGCGGGTGAATAGTATATGTTGCATTACGTTGCTCTATTCAATCGTCAGTTTTATGCATTTTGACCTCGCCTCAGTTCCCCGTATATGAAATATGTAATGAAATGAAATATGGAACAGGAAACACTTTCCATCATCCATTATGCATTCATAAAAGCCAGCGAGAGAAAGAAAGAGCACATCACATCACAATGAAATATGAAATAGTGGCAGCCAATAGAATATACATGATGTGGAAACGAACCGAAAAGAGGATGAGAAAGAGAGAGTTGAGCATGCAAAATTGTAATTTCGTCCATCCATCCAACATGTTTGTGTACCAGCAGCAGCATCAGCAAAAATATTTATTGTCTTGTATTTCATCTTCTGTGAGTACACAAGGATAATGTATACACTCAACTTATTAATTCATAGCTTCTTAAATTCAATTGCTACAATAATTTTGAATAACATGTATTTAGCCATCTATTTAATACAAGACATATGTTTACCAAGCATTTCTTACAATAATATACTTACGTCGTATTATGAGAATACGGCAATTTTCCAAGTCTTGTTCGTAAAAGCGTGCAAATATTTCATCTGATAGTAGTAAAGTTTTAATGAGACGAAAGTAACCAATCAGCTCTGGAAAACACACAGAGAAAAGTAGCTAGCGTAGGTTTTTTGCACAGAATTATTTTTGCATCAGTTAACTTTATGAGCATTGTTTCAGCTGGTTGATAATAATCATAATAGTACCATATACCCATATAAAATATAGGGTAGACAGTAACAATCACAATACAAGAGTAACTTTCCATTAGGAAAGCTACACAGCGGAAAATATTTGTTTTCTCGTGAAGAGGAAAAAGGCAACCTTTTTCCTTCCTAATTTCTTTTACAATGATGCCAGCGTCTCTTTTTTAGTTCCCATTTTCCATCGCACACATTTACCCAGTTCGGCAGACATACACAGATTATTAAAACAAAACTTTATTCCATTCCTGTTTCCTACATTTTTATGCATGCTTCATGCTAAATTAAGTTATGCATAGTGTGTACATACTTAAAAAACCGAGGGTAGACAGCTAGCATATTGATAGTGAGTTATATCATCTCATCTTGTGAACAAAAACAAAAAAAAACTCTCATTTCGAGATCCCTGCTCAGGATAACAAAATGTGTGTGCGGAATTATTTGGTGGTGGATCCTGAAAGCTATAGTAGTAGCATCTCCCAGCCTCATTCCATCAGACACGTAATTTTAGATAAGCAGGACGATACGGAGAAATTAAGTAAGAATTCAGGGGGAAAAGGTTCGTTAGTAAATCGGCCAAGCCAATCTTTCCTCAACTGGGCTAAGAGCAGCCTTTACCACCGTATATATTGTATGAGCTATGAGCGTCGGGCTTCATCAGAACCAGAGGAGGTTGAGGATTTATGGAAGCAACGCTCAAAGCAATATATCACTGAGCCGTGAACGAAGCTATGAATGAATGAGCGAGCGAACAACTATTTTAAGCATATTTAGGTGAGTGACTGGAGCAGCGGAGGGTAAAGTGAGCAGGCCGTAAAACTCAGGTAGAATTTTTTAGTATTCTGTATTCGAGATTATTCTCATTTACCCGTACACACACACACCCATTTATAATAAGTAGAACGGGGAGAACGAAAGAAAGCAAAGTGATGTAACGCTAACATATTTTACACCGTTTCCCCCGACATCCATCCGCTCCTCCTTACAAATACACATGAATTTTTATGTTACCCTGTGTTATTGTAACTTCCTGAAGTATGGCTAAATACGTAAGAGCACATTGATGTGTAAAAGTAAGTACATACAATACAAACCCTCATTTATCATTCCACCACTCCTTTGAGGCAGTTAGCAATATATTACTGCATTATAGGTTAGTGATACGAGTTGAAACCATACCAGCTCGTCTCTAGTCACTTTTCCCCAAGCTCCATCTTCGTCTGCTTGATGCAATACATATCTCTGGCTGGGCTAGCAGACGATGCATCACTAAATTACATATATTGACAAGAAGGGAAAGGAAAAGGAAGACGGAAAAGGTATATCTAATTTTCTTTTTTTTTTCTGTGCAAATAGCCGACAAATATACACGCTATGAAAAATAGGGTAGCATGCTTAGCATTACTAACTTTTAGTACGTCATTCACATGTCTCTGAGCGAACATTAACGACTTTGCTAAAGGAAAAAAGTGTATCTCTCAAGGCAAAAGGTGTTCTCATTCAAATGGAAAATCTTTCATAATCAAACAGACGTCAAACGAAGGGGGCAAAAGAAATAACTAGGAATGAAATAAGGCCAAAATGTATCTCCGGAGAAGGGAGAAGAAGAGAAGACGAGACGAAAAAATAACTTGGTCTTGGTGCAAGAGAGAAAAAAAGGGAGGAGGAGGAGAGAGAGAGAAGAGAAAAAATTGTAAATTCTCATAAGAAACGGAAAAGGAAGAAAAGGAAAGTTTACTCCTTACTTTCTCCTTATCCTAATGAAAATGTAAAAAAGAATAAGAATGGTGAAAAGCAAGTCATCTCTCTACAATCTCGAATATATTTCAACCAGGAAAGTAAAGAGGAAGAGGGCGGAGACTTGTGAAGGAAATAAGGAGATAAAAAAGAGAAGCTGTACAGTTAGTGCTGCGGATGTGCTTAAGGTTCAAAACAGCGCTTTTATTCCTTCAGATACTACTCAAAAAGGTCGAGTGTGCTTTACCACCCAAGAAAATGGGGAGCACTGTGTCAGTCTAGCTGTACAAGTTTTCACCGCTTCCACTACCACATCCATCTTTTGATGCCTTTGTTATTACAGGTAAGGTGACTATAGGAAGATATTCAATAATCGAACATTTCATTTCCTCCACTTAAAATTTCATGATACAAAAGTTAGCTGTGATGCTGCTCCACGCTTTCACTCCATACTATACTATGCTATACAGGTACATAGTTGAATGTGGCACTGTTTTTTGCCCTTTCTTGCTCATTTACTGGCTGACTACGTGCAAAAACTAACACAGAGTATTATTACTGTTGTATATTCAACTTTTTGTCTCCTTTCCATTTCTACCTACTACTATATAATGGAGATGGCTGACAAACTGAAAAAGGACATTACTGCTATACCTATGTACATTTATGCGGAGATACAGACATACAGCTTACCTACCATCATATGGATAAACCCAAGAAGGAAAAGATGAAAAATGAGGTAACTGTTATCGATCACATCTGAGAGAGAGAGAGAAATTCACTACCTTTTTCTTCCTTTGAACTCATACTTACAATCCGAAATTCAATGTGGTGTGGGGAAATGTCAATGATATTGGAGTGGATGAAATAGTTACTTGATTTTTCACTTTTTTCTTCTTCCTTGTCGTCCTCTTCTACTTTTTTTTACTACAGTGTGGCAGTCTGCGACTCAGTTGTATAAGCTCATATTATACTTTATTTTCCCTTTCTTTCATACTGGTTGACAGTCCGGATAGCATTATTATTACTGGGGAATAAAGAGCAGGAAAAAAAATCAGACGATATTGGATGAAAAATGATGAAAAGAATGCAACTGTGTGTGAGGGAGCTTGTCCTAAATATATGTAGCGTGGAGTCATCCTCATTCTATATTATGGTTGGAAGAATGAACCAAAAACCAAGACCAAAAACCAACGAATACGAGGATGCTATTGTATTATCATAACAAGTGTGATGGAGATGGAGAAAGGAGTAGAAAAAATATGAATGAAGAGCCTTTTCCGTACACAGAGGAGGAAAAAATAAAGAGAATCTCTGAATTTATTTTTCTTTCTAGCTCTCACTCTTCCTTTCTTACTTCTTATGTGCCCTTTTCCTCCCGAGACAATACGGGAAAGGAAAGAATGACTTTAGCAAGAAAAACATATCATGATTAGATGGCTGACTGGAAGCGGCATAGAGGAAAGGCGAGTGGGAGCAAAGAATAAAGAGCATGTGAACATGTTGGAGAAAATATGAGAGAGAGAGGAAAAAAGCAATGCTATGCTCGCTCTATATGCCTATATGCCTTTTTGTCATCAACAACAAGCAGTTCTCAACATACAACTTCCGGTCGCCGGAAAAAGGAAAAAACATATATATTTATCTGTATTTTGGTTAATTTTTTTCAAGAATAAATTTGATACAAATGGTTTTGGTACTTTGAGTATGGTAGTTGGCATTTCACTATTTCGTTACATAATATTATGAGTTCATTTTGTCAAGTGAGATTAAGTATACATCTTTGTGTGTAGCTTGCAGTTGCAGTAGTAGAGCATTTGTAACGTAGTAGGTAGAAAGAAATGTCGATATGCTTTGTAAGCGAAAAAAGCGAGCTTTGTAAAGAGCTGCAATTTGTGGGCCCTTTTCCGCTTCCTGTTGCTTGCTTACGTACGTATCACCTTAATTCTATGAGTGGCGGTGGTTGTGTATGGCTTGAGAAAATCATTTGCCTTCTCAGTTCTCTTTGGCTTCCACTTCCAGTTATTATCGACACGTTTTTTTTGCTGCTTTCCTTTTCTAGCTCCCAGCTTTCCCAGCTGCTGTTGCATGCTCTTGTGTACATTCCTTCTTACTTTTTCCTTACTCCACTTTCCCCGAATGCATAAAGATTCACAGCTTGACTGTAGGATGGTGGTGGACTCTCTGGTTGCGCAACGCCATCATCACGTTGTTGACGTGAATCCACTAAACAAACAATGGACTCGTAGCCAGGAAGATCGTCATCATCATTATCATCAGACGAACTGTTTCCGTTGGCGTTTCTGGTGCTAGTGTTGCCACCAGGAAAATAAATGAGTGACGAGGAGTCACCCAAGTTATTTTCTAACCCGAACGTGGTCCCAGCTAAAAACATGTTATTTTCCCACACCACAAAATAGCAAGTCAACCAAAATATATTACCAGCATGTTCCCCATTGGCAATATTCATTCATATGGATGGTGAAGCGTGTGGATGAGGATGATGAGAACGTGGGCATAAAATGAGATGGTGCGCCATTTTCCCCAGTCAGTTGCAGTTGGAGTATATATGTGGTTGCGGATTTGTAAGTAAAGTCATTCCGGCACCGATAGGCAACCAAACCAGCAACATCATCATGATCATCACCACGAAAAACGGGATTAATTGTTGCATGGATGATGGTGGTAGAGTGTGGAGAGACGGAAGTGGATTTTAATAAAGGGAGAAAAAAAATCCAATATTTTTCACACAATTATCTCTTGCATCTGACACACGTGTCAGTAACATGCTGATATGAAAATCATGTTGGGAATTGGTAATGTAATGAACAAGCGAAAAGGATAATATAGCAAAACCCAACAGTGATCTGATTGCAATAAAAACGGGTTGAGAAAGAGAGAGAGAGAACCAAGTCAAGTGTGAGAAGAACTAACCTGACGAGGGTGAGACACTCATCATCAGTAAAGAGCTGCTGGTAGTTGCCGCTCCGTGGACTGGAGTCATGCCACTGGCACTCCGATCTAATTGAATGAGATCATAAAAGTGGAAATTACATCTAATTGCTTCTGAAATCATGAAATGAGCTGTATATTTTACAATGAGAATGTGATCGCTCCCAAAACTACGACTCAGATCACATCACATTACGGTCCACTGATATCAACAATATATTTACTCTGCATTTCATTACGGGCGTGTGGATATCTATCTATCTATCTATCTAGCCGCTTCTCTGAATTCGATTGAAAAGGAACGGAGATGGAAAAGAGTCTCGTACTCGTAGTATTATCCGTGAAATCCATTCACAATATTGGAGAACGCTCAGAGAGATTCATTAGAGCAAAGTCAAAGCAATCGCCCACACTCCTTCAGATTTGATCAAGCATAAAATGCACATAAAGTCTAGCTCTCCAGGCGTAATTGTACACAGATTTAATATCGTTTTCGAAATTGGAGTCGCGAAATATAGCGCAAAAAATATATTCCTTCCTAGTATAACTATCTATTGACATCAATATAGTTATTAGGATACACTTCTTTGGGTAAAAAAATATTGAAACATTGCAAGTAATATGCATAGATAGCATTAGATTAAATGTTGGCTCAATTCTATCCTGATTTCTGGAGGGGATGTTGTTGATATGAGGCTACAACAAGTTATAATGACACTGACAATGGAAACGACAACTAACCATCTACATTACTCAATTGGAGCGACAAGCCTTCCAGCTCCATCCTAATACGTCGAAGTCTTCTCTGTCGTTCTCGGAAAATGTGACAGCTCTCCGAGCCACTTGGGGAATAAGGAGACAATGAGGAGGATGCACACGAATGATATGCGATACTGCCGCCCGGAGTGCTAACGTTATTAGCAGCATTGGCATTACTGTCTCCCGTTGTCATCGATGTGTTCGTGTTCATCACAGCTGCCGTTGATGCTGATGACATCAACTGATGTATAAAGCTATAACGGCTGGCATGACTATTGGTATTACAATAATTAGCGCTACTGGTGCTCCCATTTCCTAATGGCTGCACTACACTCGATCTGCTCAGAATTGGCACGGGAAAGGATCTGGCTCGTTGGTCTGGAAAATAATATATTCAAATTGAATTCACAAGTTTCGAGTTATGATGAAATATTATACAGCAATATCATATCATCCAAAAGCCGGTGGTGAGGTGGTGAGTGAGTCACAGACTCTCTCTCTCACCAAAAGTTTGTAGCAGAGAGCAGAAAGTTTCATACATAATATATTAATTGATTATGTTGACTTTAGCATATGATTCGTTGGGGGAAAGCGTGTATAAGGCAAATTGAATTTTGGGAATGAATACCTGACTCAGTTTGCCGAGTTCCGAGGAGATAAGACATTTCATTAATCTCATGATGAATCTGTCTCAGCTGTTGTTGACGATACGCAAACAGTGAGGATCTTGAGGGATCGGAAGAGTTTCGACCTTGTCTCGTGGACTGTTGCTGCTGCTCCGGCTGCAGCTCAGAGTGATGATTTTCCTCATCCTCCTCATCATACTGGTAATTTGAGCTCATGAGACGCCGGAGGAAGAGCCGATGATATCGATAAAAACGACTGTGATAATGACGATGATATAAGTTTTCCGTTTCATCACTATTGGAAGCACTTAAGGAGTTATTGTCGGAAGTGGACGGATTCCCATACTTCTCAGCGTTCAAGTAGCAGATGAACAAGAAGCCAAGAAGATATAGCTGTAATAATAGAATAAAGATATTTTTGACAGGGATAAATATAGCTTGTCAATGAGTCTTAGTAAAAATGTGTACCACACTCCAGTTAAGGAAGGTGTACAGTTTGCCATCCGATACTACTACTACACACATTTATTTATACCGGACTTTCATGGAATGGAGAGAACGAACACTTCTTCTTATCAGAAGCTAGTATCTGTCATCTCCACTTGTGAAAAGGATGTATTCTTCGACTCTTCGTAAGTGGTCATATGGACAGACCAAGAAACATGTACGTGAACCCAGCGTAATTCAATAAAAATCATAACTTGTTTCCTCCTCTTGTTCGGTGAACAAAAGGGTTTCCTGACTTCTAACAAAATAAAGGCATTCATTGTTGGTAGTGGTGGTAGTAGGTAGTAGTAGTGTTGCAAGAAAAAACTCATTCTCAATAGTCACCATCAACATGATAAATGCTTTGGATGAAAAGGTGGAAAGCAAAACCTTTGGCTCACGTAGTTTTCTTTCTCTCTTCTTTTCTGTTTCTTTTCACGTGTCGTGTGAAAGTACGTGTATTATTGGAAACCATATGGAAGTTTTCTATTCAGCGTGAGAATCCTAAAGTATACTCGTTGTTTCTCTCTATTATCCTCATCATATCACACCGGTGGAGCAGCTCTGAGGCTACCACCACCACCGTAGATTACTGAGGAAAGCACTACTTTATTTGTATTTTGTACTAATACACTTACCAGCAGAACGGTGGCTACGATAATCCACATATTTGTACCCACGTAAACTGAGCCTCAGGGGGGCTAAGAAGGTCATCTTTGCTCCAAAATTGTTTAGACCCACATTCACTTTATTATTGCGAATCACATGGAATAGATTCCTAGTTTTATTCACACCTTTTTTCCCAAAACTAATATGCTCTCCTTGGAGCCAGCAAAAGAACTCATGCAACTGCTCAGAACAAGGAGACTCAAGCTTCTGATTCTTAGCCTTCACCAGTGCCAATGATGAAGTTGCGTTGTGCTGATGATGACATGGTTTTCTCCTTTTCGTGGTGTGGATCTCAATATAAATTCGTAACAAATTCGTCCGAAGCCGAAACCTGAATGTAAAGCTATAGCTATACTTATTGTGAGTGGTGTCTCTCTGTATTATGGTAGTGAGCACGCTTTATTCCCTCGCTTTCCGCTCCTCCTGAATCTGATCTGATGCTGCTCCTCGTAGAACACAACTTCACAAGAGAGACTCATTTTACCAGAACGGAGTAAGTACACGAGGAAAAAAGTTGTAAAGGTACTACTACTACTACTACTCACTCACTTGGGCTATTGTTATGAAGGCACACATGTGAAAATCCTTTTCACCAAAGAAAAAAAATAGGAGAGCAGACCACGCCAGACGAGAGACGACCATATGAGGATGGAGCGAGGATGAGGATGAGCGGACAATAAGTCAACGGCTATATAATATCTGCTTTCTTCAAAAAGTTATCAGAAGCGCCTATTGCTTTCTCTCCACAAGCTCGTGTAATGGAGTGGAGCTCGGTTTTGAGCTCAACTTACTCAGAAACTTGAAAAGGGCAGTGGTGATGTATCTGCATAAAAGAAATAATAATATTATAGTTTCTCAGTGTAAAAAAAAGCTCTTTTATCATGCTAAATCCCCTGCAGCTAGCCATTTTTTGACGTATATATAACTCACTTTTTTTATGGTAAAAGCCGGGAGACAAAAAAAAAGTCAAGCCATGTATGTACAAGGCGACTCTCTTCTCACTCGGCACCTACTTCTTTATACACCATCTCTAGATTTTCTTTTCCCTTTTGAAGTGAAAGTGTGACTGGAAAGTGAATATGTGTTTGGGTGAACAGGAAGCGAAAACTTATTGTTCACCAAGTAAACTTTGTAAGGAAAGAGGTGAAAGAAGAGTTCCTATTCTTCTTTTTAGTCCATGCTTATGCATGCTTACTTAAGTTTTTCCCAATATTATTATCATTATTATGGGAGCAAAACTACAGACAAAATGAAATGAATTAGGCTACGGGTTGGAGATAGATCCTTTTTTTTTGGAAAATAAAGGCTGTATGGTCCAATCCAAAATGAAATGAGACAATAATAGCTGGAGGGAGGCCAAAATCGATTTTTATTCCTTCCACTTGGCCTACCCTTAATGCAGTGTGTACCTAGTTTCTTAACGGAGGAAGAAAAAACAACTAAGAAAAAAGGAAAGCAACTCGCCCTGTAGTTGTATAGAGTCATAAATACATACAATTTTGGAAAGGATGCGAAGCTGAGGAGGAGAACAGCAAGAGGCATGAAAAGTGAGAGAGAGAGAGAAAGTTAGTCGCTTTTGCTCATTCGTATCTCACTGATCTTTTATAGGAGAAAAATAGTGATAGAATCAAAGTGAGGGATATGAGACAGACGGTTTGATGGTTTGTATACATGCACATACGCAAAAGTACGTAATGCATGTTGATGTGGAATGTGTATGATGCTTGCTTATGTGATGCTCTCACTCCTATATATTTTGACTATGTTAGTTATAACACAACATGCTTACACATAGACACACACACACACCTACACACATAACATTGGAACTGGTGCAGCTGATGCTGATTCTGCTCTGCTCTGCGGTACTGATTCTCCTTGTGCTTTCCCCGGAAAAGATCTGAGGAATGTGCAGAATTTGGGAATCAGGAGAAAGTAGTAAAGGAGAAAAGGATTTTCCCATAAGAAATTATGGTTCTCCCTCTGGAACATTTCGTTTTGATGCTGCTCCTGTGGTTCCATGTCCACCGGGATATATGGACCGGCTGGCTATAGGCATGTAGCGGCTTTCCTTCTTCCATGCCAAGACGAAATGGGGTCTTTTGTAATCGCCCAAGAATGGTGTCTGTAGACCTTTGAAGGTGATGGTGGTCGTGGTATTGGGGAAAACCATGTAGATATTATTATGTTATATGACCATCACCCCTTTTATACTTATCTCGCTCTTTCTCTCGACGGTATTGTCGGGTCGAGAGTAAAGTAAAGGAGGCAAATACACTTATTATAGCTAGGTACTTGCAAAAAGCAATTCATATTTGCATATGAATACTCATTTACTCATTATATGTGAGTTGGTTACATTATGTGGTTTTGTGTATACACTTCACCAACATAATGTGCTTGCGCTGCTTTCCCTTCAACTTCACCTGCTACCGCTGCGTACATGAAGAGATCACGCAGCAGTTACACACAACCACATACTACATTACTCCTTACAAGTAGGTTCCTCCTGCCTGGACGTTAAGTGAGCAACGAGACTCTGCTTTAGCGAACACAATGCGAGCTTGAAAAATTGAGATCTCAATCATGCTGTCATTACACCGTGTATAGTGAAGACGGATGCCATTATGTAGGCTAATGCTTTACATAAATTTATCGTGTCAAAACTCCCAACAAGAAAGGGAGGAAGGCTGATGAATGCTAGAATTTCTAGGTGTTGCATAATAAGAAAGGAAGCCTTGTGTGAGGGAACGATGAAGTCACTAAATAAGTAATTATGAGTACGATGAAGGCTCCAAGGGGAGCGGAAACTGGAGCTTGTGTTTAATACTTAAAATTTACATATTGGTTTACGATTACGACATCGATTTCGCAACTTCTGTAGAGCCTAGTGAAAGTGCTTCTTAATTCAAAATTTCAAGACCTTTTCATCACTTCCTTTGAAAAGGCAGAGAGCTTGGAATTCAAGAACATACATATATAATATGTATCATGTCATCCAAGTTTTCCTCTTGCTTCATTCCCAGCCAAGTCTAATCCCTTGTGTTTCCAGAATCCCAGACTTAGTCTCTAATTTGTCTTTTCCGTCAACGGAAAATTGAGAACAAAGGGAAAGCTATAAAGATGCACAGAGTGTGAAGAATTTCGTAGAAAGAATCAACATAGCGCATGTAACGCGTAGTTAACTGCAACTAACATTAGCTAACTCGTTTGACTGATGTTTACTCGTGTATGCATGGATGGAACCATGATGGAGCGTGTATTAGTCTACTACAGAAACAAGACTTTTCCCAACCTCACAGGTTTTACCCTAAGGCAGCAGTTTGATACGCTTAGTTGTGTCCAGAATTCTACGCCTTGCGAAATGAATGGATGTCAAATTGTCAACTAGTGTTACCTTTTTCCTCTAACTCACTTTGATTCAGTTTGGTAGGAGCTTTGAAAAAGTGTGGCTGAAGAGAATATTACTACTTTGATGTTCTTGGGTAGAAATTTGAAAGTCAAATGGGAATTTTTTTTGCAACGATTATTTTTTTG
This sequence comes from Orchesella bifasciata, assembly GCA_034697805.1. Taxonomy (NCBI): domain Eukaryota; kingdom Metazoa; phylum Arthropoda; class Collembola; order Entomobryomorpha; family Orchesellidae; genus Orchesella; species Orchesella bifasciata. Next base: position 21,468 of record JAQGAP010000816.1, read on the forward strand.
TAGGAGACTCCAAACTGAGAATGAGTGGAATGCCTTCAGTATATTATTGTTATGCCTTTTGGCAGGAAGACAAAGAGCAAGGGAGAGTGGAGGAAGAGAGGTGAATTTGCAAATCCTTTGCGTAAATGTATGAACATTTTTTGAGGCAGAAGTAAATTGAATGAGTGGAGTTCATTGGAGCACAAGGTATGAATAAGACGGGTTCAATGAAGAGGAATGCATAATAGGAGGGAGGGCACTTCAATTAAGTCAAGAGCCCTATATGAAAATGACAATAGGCTTACTTCACCTTTCCTAAACATTCTCACTCCACTCCAGATCTAAAGACTGAGAGTGTGTTTCACACATGAACAACCAGGAAAGGGAATAAGTAATATAGTACACAAAAGAGGATTCCGTCTCTTAGCCGCTCTAAACAATAGGATGGCATACCGTTTCCTTTTTTTGTGTTTGTCAACACTCAGTCAGTGATATAAAGAAGCACCCACTCTGTTCATGGCTCATTTGCCAAACGATTTATTACATGGACCTAGCGCCTTTCCCTGCAAAATTACCTAGGACTATATACACCACTACACTATACCATAACTATATAGAAATGGCATTGGTTTTGGTTGCTGACTGGCGGCTGGAATTTCATCTGTTCATATTTTTTTTACACGCTCACACCAAAGAGGTTTCTGTTGCTGAAACAGATTTTGTGCTCTCCCCGTGTTGATGGCATCCGGTGCCAATTTTCCATTGGCAATGGTTTCCTCTCTGGGTAATTCCAAACTACAAGACGAAAATCCTTTATTTTTATGATATGATGAATGATTTATCTCATGCTTCGCCTTTCTAACCTGATGCTTTGATCCGTGTATTCAGCACTCAACAACAAAAGAATTTCTACCAAAAACTCAGAACAAACTCATGGTGTGATGGGAAGTAGAGCCCATAGTTTTTTTTTCATTTTGTGCTCTATATGCCTCCACCCATCCGGCAACATGAAAGAGACGCTTTTAATAATTTGGAATAGACATGTACAAATAAATTCTTGAAGATGAAGACAATAGCAGATAGAAATAATTTAATTTAACCTCGGGAGTTTGGAGTACATTGTTTTTTATGTGGAAGATGATCATGGAGTCACTACTACAACAGAATGTTTCATACTCACGGCAGCAGACGCAACATATGTATGCGACATGACAATACATTTTTAACATTGGAAAAGGAGCTGAAAGTTTTTATAGGAGCCGCATTTCTATCTTGACACTTGACACACTTTCGAACACATCTTATTTTACACAAATAGTCATCATTTACAAGTCATGATTTCCTCCAAATGGAAATACGAAACAATAAAAAAAAGTTTTATTTTTCTTCTCCAGGCAAGTGTATAACTCATAATAGGAAATATATTATGTGTGTGTGTATAGAACAATAACATCAATTCAATGGGAAAATGAGAAAAAGTGCAGAAAGAAGCTCACAAGAAGATAAACTTGAGTTAAGAGCTCAAACGTGGAGAATCTCCGCTATTATTATTTATATCAGCCAGCTTCATTCATACATAATCCGTAAAGTACATACAAAAATTGATGTTTTATAAGCGTTATACAGTGCAGGCAGGCATGATTTTGTTGAGAGAGAATTTCTCTAATACTAAATTTAAAATTAACTTTCTACATTACTTGCAGCAGCGTGCATCCCATTATTTACATCGTTCCCAAAACTTGCTTCTTGTACACATCATTGCGCTCCCAAAACTGGCAAAATGTGTTGAACTAAGTAGTAAAGGCACATATAAGTACAAAAAATTGTTGATACAATGGGAAATCAGGATGCTGGAACTGATTTACATGCATTAAAATAAATTAGGGAGAAAAATTGTAGCCAACATGGAATATGTCAAGCATGCTATACAATCTGTTTATAATGATGTCACGTTACTCGGCTTTTTGTTGAGCTGAGAAATAAGGTGAATGAAAATTTAACGGCTTTTTTGAAAATAAGTTTGTAACTTGCAAAAAGAACGTAGCACTCGTTTCATTCCCAAATTGGTTTCGTTTCCAGTTCAGTGCGTTGGGCTTGGTTCAAAATAGTTTTGAAAAGAAGCTTTTGTGTGCGGAATAGCTATAAAAATGTGCCTAAGAGTTTAGAGCTACATTCATATCAATATTTTCTTTTGTTCTAAGAATTATCCTCTAATACCTTTTGCTCTATTAAATACTACAAAAAACTAGAACCTTTTGTTTTTACCTACTCACTATCTATTATGCGTTATTAAATATGCTTTTTTATCCCATGGCATTATACAAGACACCAAGATACTCTGCACATTTAGTTGATTTTTTCTCACAGCAAAAAGGCTGTTATTTTATCGCGGAACGCACGTTCTAGTTAATATATAAATCTAATTTTTACTGTGAATCCATTTCAATTTCTATTGTGTGGTCGCATACATCCATACGACCCTAAATTTCAGTTACAATTACACAAGTTTTCTCCTATAATACAGTATATTCACTACCTCTCTTTAGCATAAGGTACGTTAATTATCAATGTATACTGGCGAATCATCATGACTATAGAAGTAAGATAACATATCAATCTGCAACTGATGTTTTACAGACTGCTAGCTTAACATAAGTTAACATTTAATGAGTTGCTGGAAGCGTTCTTTTCTTATAATTCATTGCATTTTTCATTTGTTTGCAAATCATCAAGTAAAAGTAATATAATTTATAAATCCCCAAAAAATTTACCAAGTTCGTCAGACATTTTAGACTAGCAACTACGTATATCTAGATTGAACGTAGAGACTCCTCTTGTGTGAAAATGTGTGTTATGTTAGTAAAATAAACATTGCATAATTACTTTCCCAGCCTTTCTCCTTGTCAAATTAGGGGAGAACAAACATTGTATCACAAAATACGTCTCGCGTAACTTGTAACTAACCATCTGGGCTTACTAGAAGCAATATAATGAATGATTAAATTAAGCACGCAATATTACATCGCATCACTCACTCCCAACAGTAATTAATTCATTTTCCACAAACTAAAATCAGGAGTGAGCGGCTGGATACGCTATAAGCTTGCAACACAATATATATTATTCGTCCTCATTTGTCATCATTCATCATATTCCCCAGTTTGGAAATTAATTAGACATTGTTTTTCGCACATTATATCAGATACACCTGATTTGATACACCTAAAATTGCATTTTCAACATACTGTGTTGTGTCCCTAACATTACTCATTTAATACTTTCTGTTCTTGTTTGTATAATAGAAGTATATATGTTTTAATAAAATTTGATTTGATTGACTGATAGCACTTTTGTTCATTATAATACAGATATAGAATTTTTGATTCGATAATATATTTTCTGTGGACAAAAATTTGGCAGAAGACTTGATTCAATAGTAGCTTTTGTATAATTTGTGTGAACTTATGATTTATGATACACCGTTAATTATATAGCTTAGCATTATGTAAACTCAGTTACTCGATTTTTGAAAAGTGCCATACTCAAAAATTGGACAGAGGTTTGAAATTTTTTTTAAAAATTGATTGACGGATAGGTTTACAAGATTAAAGAGTATCTAAAATGTTTGGAAATTCTGAGAGATTGTTCATGTTTCCAGTTTTTTATAATAAAACAGACAGTGTGATCACAACTACTTCAAAGCGGATGCTCTGCATTATTAATAATTAATAATATGTTTTACAATTATTTAAACGAGCTAAATATATAGCTGCTACTTTACTTGCTAGACTACAATTTTCTACCTAAACAAAAGCTGTTCGGATGGAACTTGACCGTGACAGTTGCTGTTTGTATAAGTTAATAGCCTCCTCAACATCAAGATGGGTGGGAGGCACATCTGAATTTAAAAGCCAATCAGGCGTCGTAGACTCTGGTGACTTGAATGACCCCTGATCAGTTGAGCCTGGTGGTGTGAGATACGTAGTGTTGAAGCTACTTGGACTAGAAATATTTGAACCATTATCCTCAACCATTGTACGTTCCAGGGCGAAGGGGCTTGGCGAGCGGGGAACGCGAGGGTGCTGCCCCTTTCGACGCAATGATCTACGTGTCGATCGCCCGCTGAAGCTGTGACTTCTTTGACGGTTTGAAAAGTCATCTGCAAAGCCAAAGGAAAAGTGCATATGAGAGCATGTACACCCATTTTCAAAGAAAGTTTTATGCGGATGGAATAAATAATGATACTGCATTAACCCATAACCACCACATCCTTAATATTTTGTATGGATTACTTTGCCCCAGTTTTTCCCAGTTGGATAACGTAGGCGGATGTGATATATGTATGTATGGGCATAAAATATTATAAGTGTATTTTTCGGTTTCATACCTTCCATAAAATGAAGGTATGTTCTGACTTCTGGTAGGTAGCTCATGGAAGAGTAATTGCTTGGACCTTGTGGTGGCCGTTGTTGGTAGGCGTACATAGTTGGAGAGCTGGGTGTGCTGTAGCGTCGCTGTTGCGGATCCACATGCGGCCCACCTGTAAAAAAAAGCATAGTTTCTCCATATGAACATGAATTATCGTAATATGTAATGTAGCGCAGTTAAAAATGTTCCGGTAAGGAAACCAACTTTGGTTTTTATAGACAATAGGTACACAAAGAAAAAAACTACTGCAGGAGCAAAGACCTATATACTTTTAGATGAGATTTTATGTGAATAATAAATGCAATAATCTCATCATGTACTTACATGACTTTTACAATCATCCAATGTGAAAAAGGTGCATATAAGAAGGGAATAAATTATGGATTGTGCTTACAACTTTCAAACGGACTCTTCGGTCGCATTTGGAAATTCGATGTCGTGGTGGGCGTTGGTGTGGACGATCTCCGGCTGCTGCCATCAACTATTGATTACGATAAGGAAATAAGAACAAGTGCTTTATAAGTCAAATGTAT
>JAQGAP010000817.1:0-26390 GCA_034697805.1 Orchesella bifasciata
TATGATTCCCTAGTCACAATTTACGCAATTAAATTGTCTAAAGGTACATGGCTACGTCTCGATTTGTCGGGTTTATTTGGCTTTAAATGTTGGATGTAGATTTATCTCGGACACACCGTTAAAAATCCCACCGAAATGAAAAAATTCGTATCAGAAGTACTCGGCACACCCATTCCTGAGGAACCAAAGATCGAATAGTTTTATGAGTAGTTACTATACAGATTACTGCATTCTGTCTTCCTTAATCGGCTACTTTTATTTTGACATTTTGGTTACTTGTTCTCACAATTAAAGTTGTCTTTCTTCACAACTAAAGTTGTCAATCCTCCAATTTAAATAGGTTAAAGCGTTATCCTCTAGTCAGCTATATTCAAAGACTGTTATAAATAAGTTATTCAATATGCAAAAGTAAGTGTATAGTAGTCTAAACATGAGTCAGTTCAAAGTTGAACCAAATGTATTATTTCTATTTTTAAGTTTATTTAATCTGGAATTTACTTATTTTGGATTTAGTCATTGCGTAACACAACAAAATGAATGATTTTCGTATCAATATGTATTAAATTAATCAAACTAATAAATTAGTTCACACATGGCTACACACAAGGTGAATAAAACAACGTAATTCAGTAAACTGAAGACCATTTCAAGGAACATTGTTTATTTCATAAACTAAAGGATATTATAGCTTTATGGCAACTTTTTAATATCATACATACATGCATTATAATTATAATATAATGGATCCGGGGAGAATCTCGCCCAATTTGTAGCACTCCTTAAATTGCCAATTGTTCTTCTTGCGATGAACAGCCACTCATTCACCTTGGATTTCAAGCAAAGTACGACACATAAAAGAGCAATTTTGGTCTTTGTGTTCAAGGCTTACTATAATTGCTAATGACATCTACCAAAGTTTCCGAAACTGTTGACAAAATAAAGTGAGCGGAGTGAGCAGGTAACCTAACTTATATTAGGCGCTCTCTATGCCAGTAAACTGTTTCAGAAACTTTAGTAGATGACATTAGCAATTATAAGAAGCCTTGAACACAAAGACCGAAATTGCCCTTTTATGTGTCGTACTTTGATTTGAAGTTAACCTCTTATCTCCGGCATCGCGAACTTATCTCCGGTATCGCGAACTTATCTCCGGCATCGCGATCTTATCCCCGGCATCGCGAACTTTCCAGAGTAAGTACAAGATTGCTCTTAAAATTTACTAACACCTTAGCGGTGATTTCGATTTCTAGATTATATACATTACACAGATAAGCATTTCTCCGGCATTAAGCCAGCGTGTCCGGCATCAACCTCTTATCCCCATTTATAAACATTTTAAACTGTCACTGTCACCTTTCAGGAGTGCTAAACCTCTAAGCAGCGCGTAACTTCGTTAGAAAAGGAGCTGAAGAAGAAATGTCCTGTCCAAAAAAATGTGGTTATGAAGGCCGAAATATGCATATAAATATGTGCCAAAAATACCTAAATATGTTGTTAAACTTTTTCAAAAACGGCTAAATAGGTACTTTGAGGTTAAATTTTTTGTGTCAAAATGTTTTGATTCGTTCTTTAGCGTTCTAATATTCCATTTAGGCTTCAATTTACACTATGTAATTACATTTAGACTTTTAAGCAATCAATTTGAGACATGTATGCTGGATTTTCCCATGAAATTCCAAACATTTTAGCAAAATAAAAATACTCGAAAAATGGTTAATTTTTTCAAAATAACGGTCAGTTCTAAGGAAAATGCCAAAGTATGTTGTGAAATGTGCTAAAAGCTCGAAATATGTGAAGAATGTGGTAACAACATGTTAAATAGCTTCATTTAGTACGAAACGTTCACATGCAAAGTTTGGTTGAACCTGTAGAGCCCCTCATTTTCATTTCAACTGAATGCTTTACCAAGGCGATGAGCTTGTCTCCAGTGCTTATTCACTATCTATTTTGCAATCGGTTAAGATTACTTTTTTTTACATTAATCCCATTTTCACTGGCTGTCTAACATTGACTAAGAAAGAATTCAAAGTAAGTAAGCGTCGATCGTTGCTCTAGTTGTCTACCTTCATTCTTATAAGCGCAGAGCTTGGTGGAACATAGACTTTTTGCAATATGGAAAGGCTCAAGAATACAAGTTCTATGCAGCATAATGCAGTCTGGCTAAAATATATATTGTGTATCCAGTCCTGCCCATGCCCGGATGAAGTTGAGGATAGGCTGTTTGTATACATACAATCACGTTGCATACATTCTATCATCTGGTTTTCATAGTATTGGTGCATGTAAGCGATATATTTTGAATGAGCATGCTGTCATAGCGAAAGCGAATTAAAATGTTTTAATTAAATACGAGTCCGCAACTTTACCCTCCTAACGATTTTAGGCCATTCATGAAAATGTGCAATATCTAATGGAAATTGGAAAACAGTCAGATTGGCCAAGCAAGGAGAACGACAAGCGATAGAAATTTTAGTTATCCTTTCACGATGGGTTCATTAAGTCGATCATTAAGGCTGTTGAGATCGCAATCCCAGCAATTACTTCCCCGGTCACATTTTCCACGACCATTTTCTCACCAACAGCGTCAATCACAAAGTAGTTGGAACTGGGGTGCTCTTAGAAATACCTTTGCTGCTGCACTTGGAGCAGGCACAACTGTTTACCTTGGATATCATTTAATGGGTCGTAGTAAACCTGTTTATGCTTTGAAGCCGCGTAAAGTGAGTGATATTTGTATAGATTATGCAACATTTAAAACACAGTTGATTAGCAAAATGGTCATTTTGTTTTCATTAATTAGAAAGAGGATGAGATAAAGTCCATCAAGCTGACGTCCCGTGAAAGACGGTTTCTACGATTTGCATCCGTTGAGTATGATGGGCAGTTATACATGACGCCGCAGGATTTTCTGGAGTCGGTTGTCGAAGCTGAACCACGTCGTAAGTGTAAAGCCTCCGGTTTTTAATTATCAGCTTCAAAATAATCGTTATAATTTAGTGTTGCAAGTGGAAAAGTAAAAGCATAAAAGTGTAAAATTGTATTATGATTATTAGCCCGGCTAAAAAGGAAAGCCCTTAATAAAAACGATCTGCAGAGCATAAAGGATGCGACTCCACCTCTACAAAAGGGCTCACCACAAATGTTCAGGAACTTACGAGACAAAGGTATCAGCAGTGTGCATCTGCAAGAAAGGTTATCAAAATGTCACGTTAAATGGTATTGGATATAACAGCTAGTCGTTATATTTTTAGCAGGAATCATTTCCTATACGGAGTATCTGTTCCTGTTGTCAATTTTAACAAGTATGTTCATTTTTTCAAACTCAAACTCGTGATTCAACAGTTTAAGAATAAGGAAAAGTTTATTTTTGCTTTGTAAGGTATCCAAAAGTGTTTAGTATTTAAATTGTACTTGCAGAACCTCAAACCGGCTTTCGAATTGCATTCAACATGTTCGACACTGATGGGAATGAGAAAGTGGACAAGAATGAATTTCTCGTTGTAAGTTTTGAAACCGATACTCCCAGGCAACCAACGGGATGCGTTCCTAATTTCAAATATATTACGAGGAATTAGTATACTATAAACAAATCCAAGCAATCAATTTTTAGTTTCCACCTAGTTGCACTATCTATGATATAATTGCTCATTTGCGAAATTCCGTTGCCTTATGAATTCATCATTTAGTAAGCAGTTATCTATAATTTCATCACCAATTTCTTTTTTGTAACGCTTGATAGTTTCGCCCCGTTTAAAGACATAGAATATTCTACCCCATGTTACCATTTCCATTTAAGTTTAGAAATAAATAGTTCCACCTTAGAATAAAAATAGAGTATTATCACAATCATTCTAAATGAAGCCTTAATAGTGCAACCAAGAATAGCAATTAATCCTGCAAGTTAGAATAATTTTAAGGCAGCGTACATAGATAATTGATAGGTATAGAGTGATAGTGTAATGGTTACGTATTGGTATTATGTTTTAATTATATAATTTAACTTGTCATTTAATTATAGTTTTTACTTGTTTTTAGTTATTGCACCTGATACCCATGAGCACCTACAAGCTCGAGATAGTGCTTCAAAACATGCAAGTTTATGTACGTGATTTGGTTGAGTATGTAGAAAAATCTCTCTCATCCAGCGAGATAACCCTGCCATCCACTACTGAAAAGGTGCCCCTCCAGATCAGACATTCTATTTCTAAAAGTTATCGTTGGATGATGTCTTTGTTGTCCCAGTCCACATTGATAATACATAGTAACTGTTAATCTATGAAACCAAAATGTTTGTCATCGTCATCAATACACTTCCTCACAGCCTGTCCCACCCACGTTTAAGTCCTGTGGTGATGTGGTGTCATTTTTCAGAACTTTAATTCAGACGGTGAAGGGTGGGTGTCTCGTTTGGGTCCTTATTAACTTCCGTGTGTCCTTGTTTACTCACAGTTTTAACGTGCCATTATACTTTATGACGCTCATTCGTATCCTAGTAAAAAAAAATCTTGTAAGAAGCGTGACTATGCTCTAAATGGTAATGATGCAATCGTAGGTTTGTTCTTCTGGTATTATAATGCATGAAAATATTTCTTGCTTTTCGCTTTGTTTTCAACTTTCTCCTAGTTCAACTATAAACTACTGCTTCTGTTTTTATCTGTTCTTTCACTTGCCTTTTGACTGCTTTGTAGTGGAAGTCTAAACTCCAATTCGTTTCAAAGATGTGACTCTTATTTTCTGCTAACTGTTTAAAGAGTGGAGTGACTCTACTAAAATGCTCAGTAATTTTATCCCCCAATTGGAAACTAATAATAATTTTTGTGGGGAAATATACAGCTCGAAAAGATTTTCAGCATGGCGTGGAAAGACAAGCGTGGTCTCTTGAATCCGGAAGGAGACAAAAAAGAAGGGGAAGGTGGGGAAAATGACGATGCAAGTGATAAAGCCAAGAAAACTGAGTTAGAGGACATTAACGACTCCCTTGTAGACGATGAAAGAGGCTTGCAGCGCAAACATTTGGTGGATACAACGCTGCTTGTACACTTTTTTGGTCCAAAAGGAAAGAGAGAAATTCGATATGAAGATTTCAAAAAGTAAGAAAAGTACAGTTTTTATAAATAAGAGTAATTGTAAGCCATTTTAATTTCAATTTCTTAAATATTTAGGTTTATGGAGGATTTACAAACAGAAGTGCAGGAACTGGAGTTCCATGAATTCTCTAAGGGCCTAGACACAATATCACAAGTGGACTTTGCCAAGATATTACTTCGATACACCTACTTACAAACGGAAGAGTATGCTTTTATACCATATCAACAATTTGGACTTTAAAAAATAGATAAAAGTTTAAAGTAATGAATTTGATTTTCTTTGCCAGGTACGAATTGTATTTGGAGCGTCTAGTCGATCGCATAAAATTAGAGCAAGGGATAACGTTTTTAGAATTTCGGGCATTCTGCCAGTTCCTCAACAACCTGGATGACTTCAATGTAGCCATGCGCATGTACACTTTAGCGGACCGACCGATTTCGCAGGACGAATTTAGGAGAGCAGTTCGCATTTGCACAGGAACAGATCTTAGTCCACACGTTGTTGAAACAGTGTTCCAAATATTTGATGAGGATGATGATGGTCACTTGAGTCACCGTGAGTTCATTGGAGTCATGAAAGATAGATTGCATCGTGGATTTAAGGTAAAACAGTACAATGACCATTTCATTGAATACTTTTTTTAAACTGTTAATCTAAATAAATCTCCCTTTTAATCAGCTCTATACCAAAAACGAAGGATGGGAAGCTTTTAAACAATGCCTTCGACAGGAGATGCGAACTCAGTAGCACAACATGTTTTCAAAAACCTACTCTGCTTTACTCAATTACTCATTATGATATAACACAAAATATGGAACATTTCAACAATAATGCTATTTAACTTTATGTGTAGAATAGCAACACAAACTTTTTATCTGAGCCTTGTTGATATTTGGAATATAATACATTTGTTAATCCTGTAGAATTAGTCGTAGTTGTAGAAATAATCCGGTTTTGACATCGTGTCAGGTTCCATGTTACAACTTACAACCTCATATTCAAAATTAAAACGAATAATATTCCATTCCATACCTTTACTCCGTTTCTGGATTTGTGTGAAATTGTATACTGTCATAATCATGTTCTTTACAGCAAATCTCGAGCATCACGTCAGCGACATTACATTTCCATAGAATATCTGTCGATATTATATACATATGCATATCTCATCTATCTCAATTTCTTGTCTTCCATAACTTCTGTGAAAAGTGAAAGGAACAACGAACAAGAAATGCAAAATAATATTCGCACAAGTATCCGACGTATACATACTGCACTGCAACTCAGATCATATATCAACTCTAGTAAAAAAAACAAGTCTACCTTTGCAATGAACAAAGACAATGTTGAATGGACAAATGAACAGGGATATCGTTCTCTACTTCTTCTGAGCAAGACCAAACAAGCTGCAAAGCAGATCAGCACAGTCGACTAAAACTCTTCATCAGCATTGTGCATATGATGTGCATGTGCACACATATCCTTATTCACTAACATGTAAGAACTTGGAAAACGACCGTTACGATATTTTCGTTTCTCTTCCTTTGACAAGACAGCAAACCCACGAGGTTGTGTTTTGTCCAGTCAGTCAGCAAAGGTTGGTTGAACGTTGAACAAGTTCTGTATCTTACGATGATTTTGTAACTGTCAATTAATTTTACTAAGAAAATGAGTTCTTGTTAATTTTGATAGTTATCCAGTCCTGCCCATTAGTACATAGTATTCTGTGAAGTGTAGGAGTGCAAGTCAACATCAATTAATTGTTGTAGAAGGTACAAGTCATTGTTTTGGCTGCCGATTGCTTGTTGATTGTGAAGAATAAAAGATATTTGACTTTAAAACTAGCTTCAGGATAGTAGTAAACTTACTATTACTTGACTCAGGGTAGAAGTTTATAACTTAATTGAGATTTTGTATCAAGTCGAGGTTATTTTTAGAGCCGTTTGTGTACCAATCATCTGTGTAAGACATTGGAATTTGTACTAGAGGACTGGTAAGTTGCCATTCACAATGATTTGTAAATAGTTGTAATTAAAATCATTGCAAATACTGAAACCATGTTTTACTATTTACTGTGGCTGGTAAAATACCTTTGGTTTGTTGACATGTGAAAAAAAGTATAGTGCGCCCCTATAAAAGTTGCAGCAGATACTCATATCGTCATTTACCGCAATGGTACACGACTATACTTTTTTTCACATGTCAACAAACCAAAGGTATTTTACCAGCCACAGTACACTCATTTATCACGTAAATCCAACACTCTATTCCTTTGATTTTAGGCTTAAAGGAAATAGCGTAAGCTGAAGGTTGTTCACTATGTCGGAAGAAGCTAAGAACCCGTCATTGGAAGTAGGATCATGCAGCGAACGCGCTGTAGACCAGACGACAACAACTGAAGTCGGAGGGGATCAATCAGAACCACATGGAGATATGGAGGAAGACACCAGTAAGACAATTGTGGAAATTGAAGCTGAAATTAACAAACTCCTCATTGAATCATACGTTGGGCAGAACGTTGAGAGTGATCTAACCGAAGAAGACGATGATAAGCAAGATTATGAGTCAACTATGGACGACCAAGAGTCTAGCCCAACATCTGTTCGAATCGAAGATGAGCTAGATGAAAAGGATCAGGGCGAGTATGAGGAGGATTTTAGATCTGAATTGTCAACAGCTTGCTCAACGGTTTTCAGCGATAGCGAGGCTGAAGAATCCGGGAAAGGGGTGGAGTACTCATTTTTTGACTTTTCACCTTGGGATCTCGATGCAAATGCGAACACTTATCAGTTATGGCATATAGATGAAGAGTTTCGTAACAACGGAACCAAGTACAAGTCTGCTGTCATGATGTATGGTAATGATTGTATTGAGACGTGCTACCGTGCCCACTCAAGGAAGCCCACCGTGAAAGAATTTTGGAACTACTTCATCTCCAAAACAGTACCTCTGGAATCTTGGTATGCTATATGGTTGGTTGTCAATCCGGAGCGGAGGGGCTGGCCTATGCAATACATAAAGAAGGCGAAGGTGTTGGTGAAGTCTGTTTTATTCAGATCTCCTCTTGCCACACCAAAAACGGAGATTGAGGTGGTGGAGTCTTATGACGAAAGATTCACTGTTGGGCAAAGTTTGGAAATTGCCTTGTGGCAGCTGGAACCCTGTGAAGATGGTCCCGAGTTCTTCGACGGTGGGATCACAATTGAGGAAGGGAAGGTGGCTCTGGGTTATGCTAGGTGGGTCACATTTATTGCTTTTGCTATTTGCAACTTTAAAAGTTAACCATCCTGTTACTAACCTTTCCTGTTTACAATAGGAAGTTTTTTGAGCAATACTATTTTCCTTGTGATACTGGGGATTTTGTGGCATTCTTCGAGAACTGTTTCTACGACAGACTAGAGCTTATTCACTACTTGGATCACGCTACCCCCAACCAAGGCACGTTGTCTAACAAGGACAGAGTCAAGATCATCTCAGGAATAAAGCACTATCATTACTTGAGCAATGTGCTACAAGACCTTAATAATGAGCACGATGATGACAACGATGAGGATGAAGATGCCGTGCAGCGTCAAGAGTTGGATAGCAAATATCTAACTTTACAAATGCAGCTGGACAGACTGAAAGTTGAGCTTCGGTTCCTGCTGGATAAAACTATGAGGGCTCTCATGGGTGCGATTTCGGATAGAGGTATTGGTGCAGATGACGATTCGAGTGTGTCTAATTATGATCACGTGTTGGTTATGAAAACCATGAAGTCGAATGATCTCTTGAAGTTACACGAATTTCTGAACGCTCATCTCGGTGATAATGCTGACGCTAACATTCGGTTAGTTTTCAACTACTGTTATGCATTTCTATCTTATTTGTGTTCAAAACTTGATTAAATTAAATACTGCTTCAATTACAGGATAATGAATGATCTCGAATCTGCTCTAAGGAAATGCAGTGTGTACTCCACAATATTCGTGGCCAGTGGAGAATACGCAATCAGTGGTCTGGGGAGACTTGAAGGTGGTGGTGCTATTGTAGGTTAGTTCATGAACAATTTCAAAAATTGGTGGCTCCATATCATATAAATTTATTTTGTAAATTCTGAATAGACTATAGACTAGGAACATTGTTGGTTATGCTATATAAATATAAAATATTAGGAAAGACTAAAGAGGTGCTTATTGTTTTACAGGAATTCCACTAAATGATGTTGATGTTACCATAACACCAACGGATGATGTCGGAGATATCTGGATCACGGTCGCCGCTTCAGAAACACCCTTGAAACTTGAGAAGTTGAACTTTGTGATTGATGAAGACTGTGAGAAAACGCTGGACTCTTGCATTCATCTCACAACTGGAACTTTGAGTATGAAAGACTGTTCAATAAGGCTTCCTCAGCGTCTATGTGGTATTGGAGCGGAAGATCAAGGTTCAAGTAATAAGCTTCGAGCAGTTCGTGTATCGGAGGGTGCTAATTTTGTTCATTTGGGTTGTAAGTTTGATAATTCGAATTTTGAAAACTAGCTATTGTTCGATGCTATAGTTGTTTTGAGATAAAGAATTAAAAGCCTTTTTAGTGTATTCGTAAGCCAGAAACAAAGCTCCAGTTGCTGGAAATGTTCTAATAACCGTTGGTCCCAGCCCATTGTACAAAGCTTTAACACCTAAATAAGCAAATTATATCAAATATTTTAGCTAGCTTCATTTTTTATGGTAAAATCAAATGCATAGATGATGTAACGTAATTTTAATTACCTTCGTGCCTGATGATGTCTTTCAAGCAACCTAATAAAGTTATATTGAGCCTATTAATTTGTATTCTGCTCTTGACCACATCCGTTGGAAAGATTGAAACCCATAAAAACGTGCCTCCAATTCCACCGCAAACAATTGTTCGTAATGGTCCTGCAAACAAATTTTTTCATTAATTATGTAATGATCAACTTTATATATAATTTTGTTCTGTTTTACCGATTTCATCTTTCGTTTTCCCTTTTGGAGTGAGCAGGTATCGACTTAGTTCATATCCACCAAAGAAAAAGAAGTAGCCTGGCATTTCTCGAGCAAACGTGGATGATAAACCGTGAAAAAAGCCTTTAAATCCTTCTTCTCTTAGAATTTGCTTGCATAAAGTAGCTGGCCCTATCTGCAATAATTAATTTCAAGGTCAGCAATAGTGAAGTTAACACTGCTCTCTAGCATACAGACTTCTCTCTCATTTCATATAATACAGCAAAACTTTGACTTACGTAACGTAGCGGAGCTTCTGCTCCACCTACACTGGAAATTGCAGACGTCTCCCTCATTGCCTGTAATCTACATTTGACTAATTCGGTGGGGCATAATGTCAGAGATGAAAAGAACCCAGCTAGGAATCCGGATACTCCGTGATAAATTGGGCTCATGTCTTCCACTTTCTGAGGAATCATACAAAAAGTTCCATATGAGCATATCCGCTTACCATTTTATACATCCTCTTATCCATTGCACAATTAAAATTGATCAGTTCATACTTGTCGTGTGGTTACAGCAACAGCTTTCTGACACACACCATACGCTGCAAATAGGGTTGCGTTTTCTGAAATATTTGCCACCAACGCTGGAACGGTTCCGGCATACAAGCCCCTTCGGATCCCATCTTTTCGAAACGTTGTTAAGAGACAATCTATCATACCTTTTGAATACATTTGGGGAAACGTCTGCATTTTTACTTTCACCGTGTCCAAGGGCTGACCCACGTAAACGCAAGCAGTTCCACCTGCATAGAAATTAAACAAAACACCTGAAGTTCCGTGACAATGTTTTTGGGATAAGATTTTCCATGTGATCCAAGTACGTACCTGCGGTTCCTGCCAACAGATCTATAGCAATATCCTTAAGTCCATGACTTGCCTTTGATTCAACCAGCGAAGGTAGTATCACCCTGTCGTAGTTAGCCATACTTTTGCTTATTCCTAACTTTAAATGAGCCAAGCAGTCTTTCTGGTGCTGCAAGTGTGACTACAAATATAAAGTAAAAACAGTAAACAACAAGTAAACAACAGTATAAAATAAAAACAACTAAAAGTTTTTTTTTGCAATTTTGTATTGAAATCTACAGCTGTAGGTATTGCACGACTTACTGCAACACAAAATCAGTCTTCCTTCTTCCTATTTTACGATGATATTATAATAATTTTTACAATACAACATGTGTGTATGGATGGATGTGTCAACACCTGCAGTGAGATAGCGACGTCTTTACCTGAAAATAAACAGGACGTTGAAGATGAAATGAAACAAAAATTACAAATAAATAACCCTTTGAAAAGTAAGAAACCAATGCGCAATGTGACGTTATGATATTTTATTACATTTTATCTCTCAAAAGTTTTTTTTTGTTTGTATTGAGCATTTGAAACTGTCTGTCAAAGTCTTTTCAAGATACTTAGATTACAAAATTATATATAACAACTTCCAAGATCATGTGCTTAAAGAAGATGCGCCATTTCATTACATCGTCGATAGCAGAGCAGTTAGTGACCAATGAATAGATGACATTTTCACATGGCACGATTACTTGTCAGACTTTTTACTTGATGTATGAATTCATTCACGAGGTTGACCTTCAAGACAAAGATCTCAAAAACATGTACTTCTTGTGTATTAGGATTCATTTGCTAAGCCGTTGGCGATATGTTGTCGATGGAAAGAAGTTGCAGTGAATGGTGAATGGGCTCTGGAAGGCGCACTTGGTATTGATAACAGGTTACCTAAAGTATGTTGACGTAATTTTAGCCTTTCCTTACACATTACCACTACCTAGTCTTCATTTTTTTGCTTTGCCATCATGTTTAGGATGCCATTACGCATCAGGTATATATTTTTGTCTGTCATACATCATGATTCATGACTACACTGCACGCCGCATCAGTAGATGGTTATTGTAATGATTCGATGAACTCATCACGCATCTTACTTCAATTTTTTTCCTTGGATTTTGATCATTAGTTGATATAAAGGTTTTCGTTATATCAATGACTGAATCAGTCATTTTTAGAAGATAGTTTTTGGATAAGATCAGTCAGAACTAGTTCTTTATGTGTAGTTTACTTAAATACACCCCATTCAAATTATGTAAAGGATTGTATAACCCTAACTTCAAATACCACTGTTTAAATGGCATAAGTAATATTATTCTAATGTTTCTACGTTTATATGCTAGTATTAATCTACTTCATTGACAGCCCAAACTTAAGTAAGCGGGAAGTTTTCATCCAGTTTCTCGTCTCATTTTTTTCATGTCTCAGTTGAGTGACCGCATGGATAGTCGATGCTTTTTTCTTATGTATGTATTATAATGTAGGTACTTACAAAGTTAACTGTACACATGCAATAGTGATCGCGGTTCATTACTGCATTTGGAATTATGTTTTTTATGGATTTAGAAAGTTGAAATCATAAAATGGAAATTAAATAAATGACAATCCATGGGTGCTGACTTTGAGTTATAATATGCAGGTACAATATATGTACAATTATAATTATAGTGATTTGGTTATGTGTACACCCAAGCGATTGGTTAAACTGAAAACGCAGTCATTTAAATAAGCCTTCCATAACAAACTATAAATTAAGACTATTCGATCAATTTTGGAGCATTCTGTTACCGTACTGTCACAATGCACAACCAATAAATATTGCAGTAAGCTTACAAATCTTCACCCGTTGCTGAGCTATACCAAAATAACTTTATTCATGTTGTTAATTATATGCGAATTTCCTTGATATTTGACTGTGATTTCAGATGGAAATTTTGTGTTGAAGGTTAGCCAGTTTTTATCATTCGCTTCCCCCATTAATTAAGTACCTACTGTTACTACCTAAATGCCACTTCCAAGGCTTGAAAAAGTGAGTGTGCGAATAATGCATGCACAATTACTCGCCAATTTGTATTTATATTACGCAATTAAGATTGAAGGATGGATGTTCTTAGTATGCAGATTCAGCTAAGAAGTCAAGTTCAAAGTCGCAAGCGCTCTTTGGTAAATAGAAAAACTGTACGGCGAAAGATACAAAAAAAAATATTCGAGAAATGCATTTTATATCATATTATCTATCAAACTAAGTTGCTAGTGTTACAGCACATACAGTAACAAAGGGTGAATTTAGCATGGCATTGGCCTTTTTGATGATTTTATATTATATTGAATTCTAAATTAGATGCTTCATGACAAGTTGTCATGTTATCATTTTCTAGGGACAGCGAACAGAACAATTCGGTCGGGTTATTAAACGAGAACTGGGGGATATTTAGATATACTGAAATATGTGTGTGCTAATGCTCCGCATGTTTCATTCTCTTCAATGTGGTAATGAAAACTACATGTACTTGTACAATACATACTTAATGTAGTGCACTATCCTTACATAACATGCAGTTTGCCGGCTACGATTCTGTTTGTCAATAGTGAGATACATAATTGTGATAACCTAGTACGAGACCAGTATCTAATGCAACCTGTCATTGGACAATTTTACCGGTTTACTTTGATGAAAGATAAAATACCACTTACGGTGATATATGGCAAGTTTTTGCTTAATGCGCTATAGGAACAACTTGATAGTTGCTTAAAAGCAGATTTGATCACAACCTTTGTAAGAGTATCACCAGAATTAAAAGCTTTGAAAGCTGTGCTGATTACATTCAACAGAAACAGGTATAAAAGTGCCGATTTATGTATCCGTACAAAACAATTGTAATTCCTTTAACTCAGTGTAAAAGTAGGTATAAACACAAATATTAGAACACACGCCTACTCCGTTTAGTGTGAACAAGAAAGAATGCAGTAGGCATTAACAATAGCTTTGAAATATTTGATCAGTTTTCAATCCAGCTTTAAATGCATTCACGTGTTAATTGCTTGATCAACCCTATTGTGTCATGGATTGACTTTACTGCTTAGGGTTTATCAAATTACATCATTTTCTTGCTTTTTTACACACTACTAATAGTAAGTTTGATATCACCAACCCACGACACAGATTTCATCGAGCCTCAAGCATCTTAAAATTAGTAACTCTAATCCAACATCATCATCAAAGTACGTCACTAACACAAATAAAGTCTAGATTTAGCAATTTGCAGGAAGGGCCAGATTGCATTGATTTGCCAAACTATTTCATAATAATCACTTGTTAAAACATTCCTCATCCACCTGAATTTAATAGTTTTCGTCTAGTTGCATTGGCGCAGGCTTATTGATTTGGCTACGTGAAATGTATACCGATTCATGCATGGTTTCCACGTATGTGTACTACTACTAAATGTGGAAACTAATTAACTAATGATTTATGACTTAATCAAAAGTTTATTACTAAAAATTCAATGTACTTCCTAAGTTCTCAGCGAACCATAGTGCAACTAATGCACGTTGAGTACATTCTTTCATGCATCATCTCCACCTACATTTAATCTACTATGCATTTTCATGCAAAACCTTGTGAACAAAGTTTTATTTCATTGTACAGTTTTTTAAATTACATGACTCTGCCAGAGTGAAGTCACAACGCAATCATTTTCTTTTCTTTCATGCTCAACCTACTGATGTATGCAACTATGCAAACCCGAATGTAATAGCTTTGCAAAAAGTGAATACGTTTTCACAATTTCAAACTTCATTTAATGTGCTGAACATGTCTGCACTTAATCTTGAGAAGATATCGTAATCGTATCACACTAACACACCTGAGATCATGTATGAATTATGGAAACAGAATGTATGCAAACATTCACGATTTCATCCTATACTTCACTATGCTACAAAATTCTGCCGAGTCAAAACTGAGTGTCATCCTCAATAATGGATGAGATCATCGGCTCGTATTCACCATCATTACGGCTCGACTCAACAGAAATATCAAGGCAAAATGTTCGCATTTTAAGCGAACCAGAGAATGGAATTTGTTGAGTGGCATAATGGAGGATTTGGAGATCTAGCTGGAAGTGGATTAGTAAGTAAATGCGTTTACAACAGTGCAGTTAACCGATTAGCATCAAACTGGAACATCTGCAGCTTCCCATTTACTACAAAGGTAATAAAATGTAGTCGGTGGTGACCGACTTTGGGATTAGTTAGTAATTTGAAGCAAGCAACAAACCCCAAGAGTTCCATATTGACTTCTTCAATCAACCAAAACTATTCATGTTTTGCAAGCTGTTTACTACTAATTAAGTGAAGCAATGGCGTCTTGAATGGGAGGTAAATGTGGCCAGTAATGTGTAAACTCATCACATCATCAGACAAAATATTTATTCTGATCTAGGAGCAAAAAAGGACCTCTCTGTATGCATATTAAATGTGCATAGGTATTGACGAAGAAATAAGGTGTAGCAGTTACGATTGCAAAGCCTTGAGAGTTTTTCTGTTGCATTGGGACAACAAGGATGCAAAGGAATGAAGGAAAATATAGGCATGACTAATAACATTTTCTACAATATTGTGATACGGTGAAGCTGCTTCCTAGCACGTGTGTAAACTCGAAACATTGTGATAGCATTGCGTTAGTAGCCGTTGTGTTCGTGCTTCGTTCGGAAGTCTCCTGTGGCATTGCCAATTTAACGAAAACACACATCGAATACCGATGGGAAACAGGCGCAACACGGAATATACAAGGAGTCTGTATACACAACTGAAAATCAGACAAACATCCAGAAAGTAAAATAAAAATTTCTGCTAATTTGTTCATCAGTGTTTGCTTGCTGATTACCACCCTTGCGCTGGATTTTTGATGCCACACGCAAACCAAAGTTAAAAGTGGTTGCTGGAAAGTTCTTACACTTTGTTATTAGCGATTGGCGAATGTTTAAGGCTTAGCAAGGGATCATAGAATAAAATCCAGCATCTGTTAAGTTCAGTTGTTCAGTAGTTTTCTTGTTTTATGATTACGGAATTGTTTTTGAAAAGGAAAGGAAAGGAAACGCCACACACGTGACAAGCAGAAATAACCGTAACAAGGGCTGACTTTCCTTGAGAATATGTTCTGTGTGTAAACTGTCAGCCTTTCTACGTTGTACTATAAAGTGACCTTTGGAAAACGGTAGGTGAAGCATAAGGTTTTATCCACACTTTACAGTTTTTTTCCATTAATTTGCATTTGCATGCAATCGAGGGCGTGTGTTGACGAATGCTATAAATAGGTATACATGGAACATTGTAAGTTTTTAGCAATGAAATATATACGTAGGGGTTTGTAACGATGCATGAGGCTTGAGTATGTAATTTGAAAAGTCGATGATTATTATCATTATCCTAATAATTGAGGGTGAAGTGTTATAATATTGATTTTTACAAGTTCAAAAGAATTTCACGCTTCATCTATCAAATTATACAAGAAATGTTAAATTATAATGGAACACATGCGCCCAAACATACCAAACTGAAATTGTCATTACAAACACCACGTATTTCAACAAAGTACAGTACAGTATCAAATGTTTACTATTATAGCTACTGTTTTTTAAGAACTAATATCGTGTATAACGTGTACTTCGATGTTGGTTACCCAACCCTGTTAAGTCTGTTAGACTGGAATGGGATTGTATGTACTATTAAAACTAAACGCTACAAGAGTTATAATATAGAGATCAGCAAAGTTTGACGGAGAAATATGACAACGTCAAAATCGGAAACTCATCATCCGATCCGAGCTGGCGCTAATGTTAGCACAGCTGAAAAGTTTATTTATAGGGTGCTTGTATAAATATTTAGATAGGCGAAACAAGACAAGAAGCGTCGATACATACATTAGCTACACACTAGACCTACAAACCCGGCATGTCACCTTATATTCATATGAACTTTACCCTAGGCAAAGCCCATTTCAAAAGTTTATATTGAGTATTTCATCAGTTCCGCTCTTATGCGGCCTTTACACACCAACTTTGACGGCAGACTGTCTCTATTTACTATTTCCTATAACATAGTAATTAACTTTCCGATACTCAGAAAAGGAGGGCAAGCAGGAAGTAAATTTAAATGATATTGGTACAATACCAGACAGTTTCTAGCTAAGATTTTCTTCGTGGAACTGAGTTTACCACATGAATGTTATAATAGAGTACAATAAATATATGCATAACGTAGTTTTTGACTTCTATACACACCCAGAACAATAAACCAATTGTGTCCAGCGTATATAAACTAGTCACGCAACGCCTAGATAAAATGAGGAGGTCGAAGCCTTTCTAATACCACATTTGTGGTAAACCTTACTACACTTGATGCACAAGAGGATATTTTCCCAGTTTGTCTCATTTATCAGTGTCGTTTTATGGTTCATTCAATTTACAACAAACGGATTTTATTGCTGGATTACTAACCACAAGAAGTTCTGTCCACCCACGCAGCAGGTGGTTCTTCGGGAAACTGCTGTTGCCTTGGTTGTGTAAGTAGCCGGTACTGCTGAAACTGATTTACAACTTACAACCCAGACTTTATTACAGGATGACGAAGGATGTTGAGCGAATGGCTCATAGTTCAATTTCTCGTTTCAAGCCTTTTTCCCTAATTAGTGGAGACCAGAACGAAGACTTTTGTGTACCAAGACAACAAAAAACTTAGTTTTTCTCCTGCAAATCCAAGCACGTGTAATTGTCCCGAAAGTACATGTTTTCTTGCGCATATAATGTGACACATAAACGGAGTATACCTACCTATAGGAGTATACCCGCTCAATTCGTTCGTCGAGAAGTCTAGAAATGGGTCAACTTTGTCATCTGTTGAATGCGTAGGAATGCTGCTGTGTGAATGATTTGAAAACAGTTGAGCTTGAGTTGAGAGAATATAGAGTTGTGTTAAGGATTGTGAGCGAGGTACACAACATGATGATATTGCAACTTGTGATTTAGTTGATGAATACCTTTCCTACTAGTACTTTACTCGTAGGTCTGTCCGTCTATATGAATAGTATGCACGGTAGGGTAGGGTACACACGTCAGTATCACACGTACAAAATATAAACACATTTTTGTTATGATTTGTTAAGTGTGCATGAAACCGTGAAGAAAAAATGAGAGAAAAGGAGTATAAATGTAATGAGTGATTATAATGATGATGATGATTCATTCAACATCTCAATGTGCCAAATCCATCCACCGAACTAGTTTAATCATTAATTCTGTGCTGAAGCTGAGGAGAGGAAGGGAAAAGAGAAAGTCCAGTGATGGTAGGTAAAAACTGTCTAATTAGAGTGTCAATCTCTTGTGCATTCTCTAGTTTCAGTTATTTTAGGTTGGGGGGACTTAAACAATTGTGATATTTCGAGTGGGATAGCAGCTACGGTCAACGTGACTCTGATGAAGTTATACAGTTACAAAAAACAGTTCTGAAGTGTGAAAAGGATTTGGTAGGCTTGGCTATTATTAGGAAATAGTTTTAGAAACGTCACGATGTTTGTAAAGTGGAGAATTACGAGGAAGTTTGTTACAACAACTCATTTTATTGTGTAGACAGTAGCTGAACTCATAAAGATCTGGTAGTTAAAAGTTGGATCGTTTGACCGCATAATTAGTTTAGCAGTTAAAATAGGAATCACAATTGAAGATTTACGATAGTTTATTTACGACCACTTTGTTTGACTGGCTTTTACTACGCAAGTTAGGGCTTGTAGAAATTGTGCAAGAAAGACTTTAGCTCGGATATATGCTCTATTATGGGACTATATTATGTTTCTTTTTTAGGTCGTTCAAGTTCGAGAGTGTAAATGTAGTGGAAGTACTTACGATTCATATTCCGTTCCGTCCGTGTAATTCGGGATCCTTCCATGTAACGAACCAACTATACCAGTGTTTGTTGTTAGTTAAGTAGATATTAGTTTACTAAATTAGGTACGTAAATATTCTTAACTAAACCTACTTTATCATTCCAATCTTGAAAGTAAGCAATTCATAACCATATTAATTTCGGTTATAACTGTGTTTTACTTTTCAGGATCGGTATATTTATACCCATCGTATCTCATCTTCCCAAAAGGTCAAAAGACCACGTAACCTTAAATCAAAATGTCTTCTGATGAAGGAAACGACTCAGATTATGAGGATTTAGATGTGCCTGAGGATGATGAACGTGACTCGATTAGTAAGTAAAGGTTTTAAAACTTTTGAGCAGACCATCGAGCTGCGAATGATATAAACTATTATTTCTGTTTCTAAACGTGTATGTAAAATCTGCGAAGAAGTCAATTCCACAAAAGGCAGATAGACAACTCCATAGTAGCTCTATTTGCTTGGTAAACTCGAAACTTCGGTTGATGTAGTTAGTGTATTTTGATTCACCATTACGTTGATGCAACTATAGCGGTAATAACGTGGTTAGAGGGCTGTTAACTAAACTTGGTCGCACACCTAACAGAAGCCAGCCTGGTTCATCAGAGGTACATAGTTGAAATAGTGTAACACCACCTCCACAGGTTATTAGAGTAGGGTAGCTGATTTAACGATTGATGATTATTAGTGAGTAATGCCGGATTTGAAGTAAGTATGATTTATCCATTATATTTATGTTCATTAAATTGCAGAAAATCGAAAGTGGAGAAAACTTGTGAAAGGTTAGTTTGTAGCGTTTCCGCAACTCAAGGAATTGTAGTGACGGAGACTGCTGCATGAATTTACTTTGCAAAAAAATGTATTTTGACTAACAAGTAGTTTTGGTTGCAGTTCCAGGTAGTTTAGAGCACCAGCAGCTGTATATTTTGCTAGCCAACTTAATCACCGACACTCTTGCTAATCCTAATAAAAACATTCATAAACAGACTTACAAACAGAGTGGAACAAAATACTATAACACTTTCAAACCTGTTGTTCTCCTTCAACCGTTCGACAGGTGACTTAGCTACGAATCTAACTAGAACTCAAATCCTTTTTAAGATTAATATCACCACTACATTACCGTTTTGACGATTTCACCTTCATTTTTTCAAAAGTGATTCACCATACTTGACTGCGTGCAATTGCTATCACTTTGAATTTATCAAGTTTTGATTTAAGTTTGGTGCATGCCTGCTTGTCAGCTATTTTCAAGTTGACTTGGTTTTATTTTGTCAGGGGGTTGGACGAATGGAGTTTATAAAATATTTGTTGTGTACTTTTCAGAGGGACTCGTGGTGCCTTACAGAACTATACATACTCCTGCACAAAGCTTTAAAACGCCCAACCGAAAATGCTTCATACCTGGGAGGCCAGTTTCTATTAGAATTATTGATGTGGAGAAAACTCATTCTACACATCTTTTGAACCCGAACTTATATGTCATTCAAATTACTCACGGGGACCACTCATGGACTGTGAAACGTCGCTACAAACACTTCCAGCATTTGCATCAACAGCTACAGTTGTACAGGTATGTTCATTTTTCAATAGTCAAAAGTTAGGAAGAACTTCTAATGATTGGACGTACAATATTGTGTAATCATACCCAAACATGATATAATGAATTTTAGAGTCACGCTGAGTGTACCATTTCCTTCCCGCATGCATCGGGAACGTCGTTCAAGCTATAAATCGAGTTTAGAAAGGGATGAAACTGGAAAATCTCGGGGTCTTCCAAGGTACAAAACAAGTCAAATTACGAATCTCTACACAACCAGTCAGCTAACCTAAATCTAACTACATATCTCTGATTTCCCCCAGATTTCCAAAGCGTCCAGAAGCTTTAGTTGCAGCAGACCAATTGGACGCGAGAAAAGAGTCTTTAGAAAAGTATCTGCAGGATTTACTCAAAATTAGAGCATTTAAGAACCATCATGAAACGGTAACAGCAGCTTGATTGTGAATAGTAGAGATTAGCAAACAAATAACAAAATTATTCAATTATTATTTATCCCTGACCTATCCATGCTTACATATAGTTGGAATTCCTTGAAGTGTGCAACTTGTCGTTTGTACACGGACTCGGATTCAAAGGCAAGGAAGGGCTTGTACTTAAGCGAACAGGGGCCAATCGCTCACCACTATGCTGTTTCAGATGTTGCTTTAGGTAAAAAAACACTTGAGTATACAGCCAATCAGTAAAGGAACTCCAATTGTAATTTCTTTAATGGCCATGAGAAAACTTGGTAATGCCAACTTCATTCGTGGGTAATTTTTTCTGTATTTGGGAAGCAGCAAGCTGACTGACTAATTTGATCCTTTTCGGTATGATGCCTTCCTTGTTTTCTTTATCATGTACGAACATAACGTTGTTGAGTTTACCAACCACTTACTTACCCACTTTGTGACTAATTGTTATTGAATACGTTGTAGTTGGTGTTGCTAACTTTTTTTTTGTAACAATCACCCCTTTATAGTTTTGTTTTCACAGTTTCCTAACGAGTTCCAAAGCACTTTAACTCATTAGTAGTCTCATAATACCCATGTGTAAACAACTTGTAAATTGTAGATGCAACCGATGCTGCGGCGAATGGTGCGGCCAGTGGCAAAGGAGATGGCTTATCGTTAAAGAAAGCTTTGTCGGTTATGTGAGGCCGAAAGATGGGCAACTACATTGTGTAATGCTTTTTGATAATGAATTTGACGTGTCAAAGGCTTTATATGAAGCTGGAGTGCAACATGGAGTTGTTGTTTCAAACTTGAGCAGGTAATTTTTTAACATGTTTTCCACAAATTGTCAATTAAAAAAACAAACGAAAGTAAGAATATTTTTGTAATTTTCTCTCTTTGTTGCTCGAAATAGGCAGCTGGTTATTAAGTGTTGGACAAAGAGACGGGCAAAAGAATGGCTCGATTATCTTAAAAAGATAACCAGCTCAGAAGGTAAATTTATAACCGTTTTTTTTCCTTTTTTTAACAAATGGTAAATGTCATAGTTGTCATAAATATTAATGTATGTGGGCTATTTCAGTTGCCAAAGGTTTCATTGAAGACAATCGATTTTCGTCTTTTGCACCTGTTCGAAGAGAGATTGACGCACACTGGTTTGTAGACGGCTCCAGCTACATGTCTGCAGTGGCGGATGTTCTTGAAGCAGCACATGAAGAGATTTTTATAAGCGATTGGTGGCTCAGTCCAGAAATATATATGAAGAGACCAGTTGTGGAAGGCGATCGATGGCGTTTAGATAAGATTCTTGCCCGGAAAGCAGTAAGCTATCAATTTAATGATCTAATCGTCTAAGGAATGTTATAAAATTCGATTGAAGTTGAATCCTAATCCTCTTGTTTCCATTTTAGAAAGAGGGAGTGAAAATATTTATTCTTTTGTACAAAGAAGTAAACTATGCACTTGGTATTAACAGTTTTTACAGCAAGCAAAAACTGGTTGAAGCACACCCTGAAAATATTAAGGTCAGGCTTAATTCATTATAATTTCAACCCACACCGTTTTCCCATCATTTAAAACATTCCAATCAAACGAAACTTGAAACTATCTAGGTTCTTCGTCATCCAGACCACGTCAAAGCTGGTGTTTTATTGTGGGCTCACCATGAAAAACTTGTTATTGTTGACCAAATGTACGCTTTTGTTGGTGGAATCGACCTTTGTTACGGACGTTGGGATGATCATCGTCACAAATTAACAGATTTGGGAAGTGTAGGAACGCAGAATAAACCGGGAGCAGGGTTACAAACGAAAATAACCTCGAGTAAACCAGGAGGTGGTGCTAATCACTCTATTCTTCATTTGGCCAAAGCAACAAATGCTGTAACAATCAGCACGCTCGTAGAAAATCCCGAGACTTTGCAGATCTCAAAAACTGTTACCAGTAGGGTAATAGAAGACGATTCTTTGCAAACCGCTGCCACATCGGATTCAGCTACTGCCACCGATATTGAAGAAACCGTATTAGAAATGAAGTGAGTGTTGCTTCAAACTTAAGACGTGAATAAATTTCCGCACTAGCTTGAACAGTTATTTTAAACTACTTTTGATTACAGAATAGCAGCAAGAGAGCTTCAACACACGGAAGGACTACCTAATAACCGCAACATGGCAAATGGTCATGGGGAGGCGATTCCACTTCACGAAAGCGAAAGTGTGATGACCATTTCCAAGCTGGCGGATGAAGAAGAAAATAACCCTACTCCGTTGAAAGGGGAAACGCCGCCAAGTGGTAGGAGAGCCAATGCTGGAAAGTTATTACGAAGAATGACTAAAATGTCACGAGTTAAAGGATTGAAAGACGAAGGGAAAGATTGGATTAAAACTCGTATTAAGGGAACCAAAAAGGAAGGAGATGATGATACCACATCTTCGGATAGCGATGCTGAAAAAACACGAAATAGCTTGACTGTTCCAAAGGATGAAACTGATAATGTTCAACGAACCGATGCTTCGATAACGCCAAAAACTTCCCGCAGTGCTAAATCCGTGAAGTGAGTTTTAGACTAAAAATTATGTTTATTTTTATCCCAGTACCACTTTTAGTATTCTGATGTTAATTTAACAATATAGGAAACGGACCAAACGTTCAATAAACACTATGAGCAATAATTCACATACAAACGCGTTGGAAGGTTTGCAGGGATCCTCAAAACTGTGGATTGGCAAGGATTATACAAACTTTATTGTGAAGGATTTTGCAGATTTGGAGTCTCCGTTTACTGGTACGTAATATGCAAAATGTGTTAACATTTGGCATAGATTTAATGTAATATGAAATTTGACTAAGAAACTGATCTTCCTCTAGATTTGGTTGACCGATCTACAACACCAAGAATGCCTTGGCATGACATTGCTATGCTAGTTCAAGGAAATGCAGCGAGAGATGTGGCCAGACACTTTATTCAGAGATGGAATGCGATAAAAGTAATTTCCTCTGAAACTTTTTATTCCTACAATATTTTAAAGTAGAATTTGTGTACTAACTGTTGAACTGATTTGGTATAAAGGAGGAAAAAACTCGGGTGAACCGTGCATACCCATTCCTGATTCCAAAATCATACGATTTAAAGAATGATCCCGTGCCATCTGTATTTTTTCAAAAAGGAAAGTTTGAAAAAGTTTCATGTCAGGTTAGTTTTAAACTAATTTGGTCTACGTCATATTCACGTGCAAGATTCGAGTGTTTAATTTTCTAATTCGATCCACCTGCTGCTGTTATAGATTATTCGAAGTGTGTCTCAATGGAGTGCAGGTGTTCAAACCATAGAAGACAGTATTCAGCAGGCATACGTCGATTCCATTAATAATGCAAAACATTATATCTACATTGAGAATCAGTTTTTCATATCTCTAGCAGCAGCTAATAACCAAGTGCAGAATCGAATTGGCGAAGCCCTGTTCAACAGAATTTGTCAAGCTCATAGGTAATGGTTGCTTGTCAACAACTTATGTTGTGTTATACGGTCTCGATATAATTCAATTCAACGTAACTCACCATATTGTTCTTTTTCAGGGAGGGTAAAACGTTCAGAGTATTTGTTGTTATACCTCTACTGCCCGGCTTTGAAGGGGAAGTTGGCACAAACCGAGGTGTCGCAATTCACGCAATCACTCACTGGAACTACGCCTCTATCGGAAGAGGCAATGACTCATTACTTGTCAAGTTAAGTAAAGCTGGAATTGAAGATCCCGGACAGTATTTGACGTTTCATGGATTGCGAACATGGTCAGAACTACATGGCGACCTGGTATGATTTGTTATTTTCACCTTGAGTTCTGCTGTTGCGTCGTATTTGAATTTACTTTTGAAAAACTTTCCCTTGTACTACTCCCAGGTTACCGAATTGATCTACGTCCACTCTAAGCTTCTGATTGCAGACGATAATCTTGTGATATGTGGTTCTGCTAATGTTAATGATAGAAGTATGATAGGAAAACGTGACTCTGAAGTTGCCGTAATACTACAAGTGAGAATAATACTTATTATGATTGTTAAGCATTGTACCTTTAGCGGCACCTTTAGTAAATCCATTTTATGTGTTTTAGGATGAAGTAGAGGTCCAATCGAAAATGGACGGCAGTGACTACAAAGCAGGCCGCTTTGCCAGATCACTTCGAATGCATCTGTTCAGGGAACATTTGGGATTGTTTGATGATCACAATGTAGACATTACTGATCCCATTTCGGATGACTTTTACAACAACGTTTGGCTGAAAACAGCGACACTTAACACTGAAATTTATGATGAGGTTTGCCTATAGCCTTGTACAATGCTCAAATTATTCCATGAGAAAGTGTGAGCAATTATGTAAATGTTTGACAATCATGTAGGTCTTTCAATGCATCCCAACGGACAAATGTGAATCTTTTGTATCACTACAAGAGTATCAGGATACTCACGCGCTTACAGTTACAGATTCGGTTCGAGCTAGTAAAATGCTTCGCGACGTAAAGGTTTGGAAGCAAAAAATTAAGATGTATTAAAGTGTCTCATAATTCGATATTGAATGATTATTTTAACGTTACAGGGTCATTTGGTAACGCTACCTTTGAAATTCCTTTCCAAGGAAAACTTGCTACCTGCCGCTGGAACAAGGGAAGCTTTAATGCCCACCCAGTTGTGGACCTAAATAATGAGCGTATAACACTGAAGTTTTTAATACAATTGAAATAAATGGATTGTGGTTTTATTAAAGTAAATTATTATTCTTTAACAACGGAAATAGAAAAGTTGATTTTATTTAAAATAATAATTTTGCATAAATTTGGGCCCCATAGTAAAACAATTTGATGGTAATTTCTCAACCCAAAAGAATTGTGGCTCCAAATCCAGGCTGTGTCACAAACACTGAGCTTTCAATGCTTGATAGACCAAAGTTCTTTGTATAATATTCTTTTTCAAGGAATTGTAGGTATTCTTGCACTCTTTCTCCGTCAAGAAGAGCCACAACGCAGCCACCCCACCTGTGAAGGAAACATGGTTAAGTTAGAACACTCTCATTGTCTGCATGTCTGGTGTTTTTGTCTGATAGTTAAATACCCAGCTCCGGTTAGCCGAATGCCGTAAGTGAATGGCTTAGACAGTTCAATAAGTTCATCCAAGCGTGGATGGGAGCATTCGTATAAATCTCGTAAGCTGCTGTGGCTGGCACTCATTAATTTCCCGAGTTCAACCAGTTTATTGGAAGCGCCAGCTCCTCCAGTTTTCGACTCACA
The DNA here is from genome assembly GCA_034697805.1 of Orchesella bifasciata. NCBI lineage: Eukaryota > Metazoa > Arthropoda > Collembola > Entomobryomorpha > Orchesellidae > Orchesella > Orchesella bifasciata. Next base: position 26,159 of record JAQGAP010000817.1, read on the forward strand.
AATCTTCTTGAATTCATACACCCTTTCAGCCTCTGTCAAAAGTAATGAGAGCAAACTAATTTTAACTGGGTGTTCCAAAAACAGAGACCTATTTGTGTTTATTTACATAGGTATCGGAGTTGCAAATTTTCAAAAAGTTATGTAAAAAGGAATAAAATAAACCTGGCAAACAGGAATGTAGACAACTAGCAACTTAACAAGAGAAGACATTTGACCTTAAAACTGTTTAAAA
>JAQGAP010000818.1:0-26374 GCA_034697805.1 Orchesella bifasciata
TTCCACAATATCTGAAGATTTTAAACCAACCAGTACCAATCACCAAAAAAATGGTCAATTTTTCTAATATCATGACATTAAATGGCAAACAGGTATCTAGCTAGATATATATAATACATATAAGAACTGCCCATGAACAAACTTCCTAAACGCATCATCATTATTATTATTAATCAACTACGATTTACGTAACAAAACTAAGCCACCTAGAAAGGTTAGAAAAATGATGAAAGTGCGTATGACAAGATGTAGTTCAAATACATGTCTTCAATATGGAAGCGTAAATTCAATCAAAGAGAAACTTACAATTAGACTAACATTCAAATTCATTAGATCCGTGGTATTACTTGTAATGAATGACAGCAGAATATAATATGATTTAATGTGTATGATAGATAACAAAAAATGGGTCTGACTTCGATTGTATCTTTTATGTTATTCTCAGTGTTTGTTTTGTAAGAGTCAATTCCGAAGTTCATTTTGAATTTGCAGTATTTTAAAACGACGAAGGAAATTAGTCGTTTTGATGAAATCTCGTATACTATTATAATTTATCTAAGATGGTGAAAAATTGCCATATTGCATTCCAATTCATTTATTACAAAGTTAGCTGTGTGTATGATTATGTTGTGAGTGAAAGCTTTCTTTACAGGGGAAAAAGTTGAGGAATGAATACAAAAGATAAAAATGAATGAGTATAATATATTATGTAGTTGTTAGATAAGTAGAAACTCTACAAGTTTACAAATGTACGACGTGGTGAATGGTAGATTTAAATGTTTATTAAACAAATAAAAAGCTTTTGAAACTTCATTGTGTGTAAAGGCGTCTTGCACTTTAATTTTACTCTTTAGCAGCGATTTTATTTGTACAGAGAACCGAATACAAAATCCTTACGAAACAGGAAGTACTGCTTTGTTAAATGAGCATTACAAAAGAAAAATTACAATGAAGTGACTATAAGAAAACATAAAGATCTAATCTTAACTAGACTACATCCCTCCTTGCCGTTGTAAAGCTGAAGCAAACCTATTAGCTATCATAACAGTTACATCAAAGAATCGATGAACACAGTTCTCTAGACAAGCTTCCGTTTTACTATCTAGTCTTGTTCCAGGATTTCCAGTAATGCATTTTTCCCAGCACGTGTCCGTCAGATTTTGAATCTTTGATAATAAAAACACATCACCATTATTATCTTGAAACAATCAGATTATACACTTGTTCGATAATACATTCATGAACTAAAAAAGAAAGCTTACAGTGGCTCTAAGTTGCTGTTTCTGTTGCTCCATTGCAATGAACTCTTGCAGTTCTGCATTAGCTCCAGCTCCACCTAAATTTTCTTCCAGTGACCCACTAGTACCTGATGGAGCACCTCCGGAGTACATTCCTGCACTTCCCAACGATGTGTCGAAACCAGAATTCATCTTGCTTAATTCCCAGCTAGTAGTAAAGTATTCCTGTGAATTCAAAACAATTATTTAGTCGTACCCATAAAATTACACTTTTCATATCCATCCGGCTGCAATGGACAAGAGGAATAAACTAAACTATATAATATGTAAGCAATTGACACAAGCATGTGGGTCCTACCTGAATTGAATATCACAACAAAAGCATGCGATCAGGATCCGAATCAGATAACCCTTTAAATTAGAATTATTATTTCATGATGCAAAAAAAGTACTCGTGTGTGTGGTTGATGTAGAAGGATGGATGAGAGGAAAGCCGCGCCGGAGTTGGAAACTTGTTTGGGTAAATTGTCCACATTTCTCTGCTCAGGTTTGGGTATATTATCCTTTTCGATGCAGAGATGAGAGATGGATATTCCACAAGGAAAGTTATGCATCTCATGCATGTTGCAAAACACATTTTTAACAAGCATAATAATATTGTGCAATCATGTTAGTACGTAAAACGGTAATACTATAGTTTGTTATGCGATATCCCATGCAATCGATGGTTGTTACTTACATAGCCTCATATAACGAAGTAATCTATCTTCAATTAGAAAAGCATTTGATACTAAAGAAAATTAATGAAACACAAACTGGATTGACGCAAGTATACATATAATATTTGGAGTGCGGTTGAAAAGTGCAGAGTCACTGTCAACTACTAATGGCTGTCAAAGTCGGAAGGAAGGAAGAAATATGGGAATGGGATAGATAATATCCATTGCATATCCATGCAAATACATGCAAGCACATAGTATGCAAATTATACATTATTGCAGTTTGCACTTGATTAACTCTTCATCATGGCATATGATTAAGCGACGTATCAAATACTACTTTGTCAAGTAGTCATATAGATCATCCATAGTATAGGATCGGAATGTACAATACTCTAAATCAGTTTGGGAAGCAGCAAAAATGATGTATTATGCAAAGTTATTAGCACGACGACTCGGGTTCCCAGTCGGTATATTCGGTACAATGAAATTAGCATTGAATATCATTATACAATACAATGCAACCTATGTATGTACTTACATAAAGTATATATAATATGGTTTTGATATGCTTTGCTGCCCATACAACATAATGGGAAACTTTAAACAACTTGGTTTAGTGGACATGGAATGGAATCATTCCGTAAGCTGAAAATATTTGCACGTTGTCGTTTTTGCTACCAACAGACCAGAAGCTTGCCAATAACGAAATATGCAAGCAATGCAAGGAGTATGCCATGCATGGCATTGGCATGCAACGTCAAGTCAGAATGCACATGAGGACGGGGTAATAAAAAGGCATATAGATATCAGATACAAGGCACGAGGCAAAGGTGCATCAGGTTACTTAAACGCAGACGTAAGTACGTAACGTAACGTAAGTAGCAGAATAAGCAAAGCCTCAGTCACACAGAACAGAATTATGCCTTTCTTGGTTTGCAAAGCACACCTTGCCTTGCAAAGTGAACTGATATGAGCTATGGTTTTGCTGTTTGCTCCTTCTGCATCGCACTGTAATCCTCGCACAACAGCATTTTTATCCTTCCGTCTCATCATATCGTCAAAAATCCAAAATAGTCAGAGCAAAAGGTGTTGCAGAAAAAGCACAAGCACCAAAGAGTAGAGGAAGACAGAGTGGGAGAACCTATCGTAACCACTTGTCGTGTAACGAAGCAGAGAGTCTCTGGAGGAACTGCCACTCCAATTTAATTAACTGACCAAGTGGACTTTAGATATCGGAAGTTGTTCGTATGCACTTTGCATCAACTTAATAGACGTTAGTACTTGCCGTGCATTCGCTTTCGCCCGTCCGTTTCATTTTTTTGTGATCTATCTGTCGACAATTGACTTGACGGTCAAACTTGTGACGTGGTTTATATAGACTGACTGAAGTTTAGGTTGACAATCAAGTGACCGATTTTCTGCATTTATTGCATACCAACTGTGTCGTCGTGTGGAGTGCATAAAGTAAGATTGGAATCGTGTTCTGAAACATGCGATAACCACTTTATGCTTACATGTTTGTTTGTTAATCTGTAGCAACAGCAGTAGCGATGGATGTTATGGGACAAGCATGTTCCATAGGTTCAGAGGTGGTGGAACTCCGGCAATCTCTGGCGACCGTTACGGAAGCTTTGATATTGTTCCAGGAGTTCATTGAATCCGAAATAGGAGGTAATTAAGTGCCTAGTTTTATATATACATATTACGTATTGTGTCAATACTCTTGCGATACTCATGTCTTGTTTTCGTTTACAGAAATGTCATACTTCAGGGATTCTGGTAGCTACAACAAGCTTGTGGATACGTTGAACAAGTTGCGTCCTAGAGTAAGGGGAAATGAAAGCAGGACGTCTGTGAGCATTCAGCGACCTCCGCCACCGCCGGGTTATCACTATCAGTATCATAACCAACCAGTTGGTAATACTCATTTGCAGAAACAACGTTAAAGAAAGCGATCTGGAGCATAATTTTGTTATTGTTAAATATTTCATGTACTTTCAGTTGCAGATTACAATCCAAATCATTACAATATGGATGGGTTGATGATGATGAGCCAGGCTTGCGATGTGGAAATGAAGAGTCACCGAAGGATTCCTGCTCCAACAATGCAGGGGATATTGGTCCAAAGAGATGATGAGCAGACCGACGTGAATGTGGATACGAGTGAGGATGATGTGTCTGGGGTTCCGATAGTGATTAATCAAGTCTACAGTAAGCATCCTCTTCTTTCAGTAATTTTCTAACATTACTGTAATGTATGCAATGTACAATGTCCTAATAATGTATAGGCGTCTCACCACCACCCAATGCAGAGCAGAATGGGAACTTGGAGAATCCAACTGTGTCGTCAATCATGCAACATCAACAACAACAGCCGGAACATGTGAAGGAGAATAATCAGTTTATTGGACACCGGACGGTCATAATGGACGCGAACCAACTCATGGGTCAAGGTCAAAATCAATCCCTGATGCATAATCATAATCAACCCATGACTCAAGGTCAGAATCAATCCATGATTCACGGTCAGACTCAGTCCCAGTCCATTATTGCAACTGCTCCTTCGATTCCTCGTGCTAATGAGGAACGAGTAGCTCCTTCAGTGGCTCTACCTTTACGAAAGAACCCTAATGTCAACATCAGGGACGGACAACATCACAAACGTGGGCGGAAGCCGTCTAAGCATTCCTCAATGAAGGCTTTGAAGAAGATTAAAAGTAAGGGAGTCATCATGCATGGAGCTGTCAATAGTGGGGCTGCAGGTGGAATGGCTATCAACAATCTTGACGCAAAGGCGAAAGCTGCAGCTGCATTGAACAGAAAAAGTCGCAAGTTTCTGGAGCGACCAGTGAAATGTCCAGAATGTAGCAAAAGTTATTCTTCCCGAGGCGTGATGAGTCGACATATGAAAGAGGTACATCAGAAGGATCCGCAGTTCACTTGCTTTTATTGTCCACTCAAGTTTCGCAACGGTCCGATGAGATTGGAGCACATGTCCACGGTTCACCCCGATGACATGAGTAGCATCACTTGCCCCTACTGCAATCGGAAGTCACAGTCTGTCGCTGGAAAAAGGAATCACATGATGTGAGTGAGATTTAGATGCCTACATTAACGATCGCTTACGTACATACCATGAGTAGTCCAAAGTAATCATGATCTTTCCTAACCAATGTTTTCATTTCATTTAATAGGTTATGCGCCAAAAAGTGTGGCAGTCCGATGGATGGAGAAGCAGCAGCTTAATTAATTAATTTGCCATGAGAAAATACAATCAATGATCTGATGCTGGTTATCTGTAAACGGTTATTCCAGTTTCCGAATGATACAAAAAATTTACGCTAAACACATAGTATAAGTATAAGTATGCATATTAAGTAATCGGTTATTTTCAGTTTTATTACTTATTCACTTATAAAATGTTCAAAAAAACTGCATACATGATTAGTATACGTGACACGTGTACAATTTTACGTATTAATATTAGTACCTTAATGTGTAACATATAGTCTCAATCTACTTCAGTGTGATAGCACCTAATCAAATGAAAACGAAGTACAGGGTTTCAGTGATGAAATGAAAAGTGTATATAATGATTATATTATAATCAATCAATCAAATCAATGCATGACAAATGGTATCTATTTGAAACAAACTGTACATATCTTGTAGCAATCGGATAGTGAAAATGAAATGTATTTATCGGAACATGTTATGAACATTCGTTGTAACGTACGTATTGTATTGTAATGTAGAGAAATATATCATATAGAAATAAACAGAGTCGCTAAATATCTTTTGGAATTATTATATTTGATTGTCTTATTTTCAAAACTCATCATCATTACGGCTTGACCGTAAATAGGTTTGATCCTTTTCCAACGGTTTGTCCAGCTTGTTGATTAACTTTCTCCACTGTCCCGTCACAAGGTGAACGGATAATGTGCTGAAATGAAATTGTCACAATTTAGAGTACTGACAATAACAATAATTATATTATATTATGGAATGCAGAGCATACATACCTCCATTTTCATTGCTACCAAAGTACCGAGTTGTTGCCCTTTCTTGACACTGTCTCCAACTTTCACCGAAACCTTTTCTAATGTTCCTGGCATTGGCGACTTGACTGATCCGGATGAACCTACGGCTTCAGACTCAAGTTGTGATTTGTCCACAGGACCAAGAGTACCGACTTCCACGTTGAATGATTCTTCAGGCGTAAAAATAGAAAGGATATTTTGAGCATCACCTCCTCCCAAGGCAGCAGCAACGCTCAGTTTCTTTCCTCCCACCGTCACATCCATCTCATAAAAGTTACCCCTTCTCACTACATTGGACGCAGAGCAGTCCCTCACGTCTTGGACGGAATAGTTACATGCAGTGGAATGTTGGATTTTGACTTGGACCTCCTTGTCGTCATCATCTTTTATAGAAAGACTTGTGTTCAGGTCAGCATTGAGTCTAAATCTTCTTACCAACGTTTGGCCCCTGTTATAATCCTGAATAGCGGAGAGGGTCACCGTAGCCAAAGCGAGATGTTCGGAAGTAAGCTCCCGTTTCCCTAAAAGACTGTCTCGATTTTCCTCAATGAACTTTGTAGTTACAACATCTTGTTGAAAGGGTTTGGAGCAAAGGATTTTCCTCATAAATTCCACATTCGTTTCTACCCCAGCAACATTAAACTGACTGAGAGCCACGTCAGCTTTTTTGATTGCTTCTGTTCTACTCTCGCCCCAAACCACAACTTTGGCAATCATGGGGTCATAGTGAACACTGACTTGGTCTCCTTCAATAATGGCAGACTCCACTCGACAGTTGGGAGGAGTGCGCAGGGCATGAACTAAACCGGGAGCAGGTACAAATCCAGCTTTGGTGTCCTCGGCATACACTCTCATTTCAAAGGCATGACCAAATGGTCCAGGGACTTTGCTTTGGTCCTTGATTGGGAGTTCGTGACCCATTGCAACCAAAAGCTGCCACTGGACCAAGTCCAAACCGGTGATCGCTTCTGTAACTGGATGTTCTACTTGGAGCCTTGTGTTCATTTCCATAAAGTAAAAGTCTTGGTTTTCCACAATAAACTCCACAGTCCCTGCTCCACTATATTTTACTGCTTTTGCGGCATTAACTGCAGCAGTTCCAATTTTTGTCCGAGTTTCCAAACTCAAGCCAGGTGCAGGAGCTTCCTCTATTACCTTCTGATGACGACGTTGTACGGAACAGTCTCTCTCCCAAAGATATACACAATTGCCGTGAGAGTCTCCAAATATTTGCACTTCGACATGGCGAGGAGCTTCAATGTACCTAAAAGTAAAAAAAAAACTCTTGTCAGCACCACGTGTAGCAGCAATACATAAAACAAAAATGCTCTTCTTGGCTTTACCTTTCGATAAGCAATGCTCCGTCTCCGAATGCTTTCTCTGCTTCAGATTGACAAGATTGAGCTTGGCTCATAAACTCATCTGCATTTCTCACAATTCGCATGCCCTTGCCACCTCCACCTTTAACAGCTTTGATCATTAGCGGAAAGCCAAGTCTACAAGGCATAAAGGTTAGGTTAGACATAATATAACTATGTGACAATCGATTATGGACAATTTCAGCATTTACTTTAAAGCCTCTTGTTGCAAAGCTTCCAAATTGGAAGCAGCTTCTTGTCCATGATAACCAGGCACAACAGGAACTCCAGCAGCGATCATGAGCTCTTTTGACTTGTTCTTAATTCCCATATCAAAAATTGCTTGAGGAGGTGGACCCACAAATATTACGTTCTCTTGAGCACACTTACGTGCAAAATCGGAGTTTTCTGAGAGAAAGCCATAACCTGGGTGAATTGCATGGGCTCCAGAACGCTTGACTACCTGCACATAACCAAACCAGTAAGTTACATGAGTCCCTCGTATAAATGTGCAATTGGAAGTAATCGGAAATAGAAAGGATACCTCAAATATTTTATCCTGATTCAAGTACGAAAGAGTTGATTGCGCAGGGCCAATGAAGTACGCTTCGTCTGCCAAGTGAACATGTTGGGAGTTTCTATCGGGCTCGGAAAACACACCGACTGTCTTAATACCTGAGGAAAAGTTCGAATAACATTTAAAAAAGCATTTTCAAAGTTGCATTTTTAACATAGCACGTGTTTAATCATACCTAGCTTTTTGCATGTTCTAAAAACTCGGCATGCTATTTCCCCCCGATTTGCCACCAGCACTTTGGATATCTCTTTCAGACTTGCTGACATTCTTTGTCCTGACAGCTAGTGGGTTGACAATAAGAGATTCTTTAAAACACACTCTTTTTCTCTCTCTTCAATCAGGCAAATGGATATCTGGAATGTTGAAGAATGATGAGGTTCTGTGATTCTTCACGTCACACGTTGTATGCAGAGTTTTACATAACAACAAATCCACACGTCCTTCCATATACATTACGAAGATACCTTTGCAAGATGAAATCTGACATCGACATGCGGTTTCATGCGAGTAAGTACATAATGTGAGCGTATAGATCGGTCGGAGTGTGAATTCATGAAAATGAATGCTAAAGATGAGATGCGTCTTGCGTTACATGGTCCATAGTAGTCCATAGCCTAAACTATAAGACTGATGCCCGTTTACCCATTAAAAATTATTCATGGTCCAGTTTCATAGCTCCATGCATGCAGAACGAATACCTTGCAAATCGTGTTATATGCATATCATACATCTCCATTCAAGTTGCAAAACTTTTGCATGCTGCTGTCTCTGTGATTGAAGTTTTCAAAATTTTGCTGGTATTGTATATATGATACAAAACCTTGATTCGATTGAAGCGTCATTATCACTCTTGCACTGTCACTTTTAAGTTATTGTGAGAGAATACTAATTTACTATTAACATTTTACATAAGGTAATGGCATATCACAATAATTAGTGTTTAAAGTTCTCTCATCCTTTCTTGTTTGATTGTTCCATGTGGGCTTTCGCTTTATCAAGTGCGACTGAAGTTTTAGGTGGTGTTTTGTTGAAGCCAATCTTTTTAAAGTAACTTTTATTCGCCAGTTCAATACATGCCTGTGCCTGAGCTCTATCAGGTATGCATTTCTCTTCGTTTGGTTCAAAGTATGCGTTCTCTGTGGACAAAGTGAAAGTACTGATGTATTATAAATCACACCATTGTCCATACAATTTTATGAAAATAAGTATGTAAAACGCTAAATTATATAAAATTGCACCTGGGCACGACCAATGCGAATGCTTGCCAAAGAAGCATAAGAAGTATTTGGTGCAGTCCTCCGGATCTTCAACGTATCGATTCGGTCTCATTGGGCAATTTACAACTGAAAGACAATCATGATCAAACCATTCGTTTTAGTTGTGATTCAGATACTTTAAAATTTGATTTGGTATATTTGAAATAATACGTACGGGGTTTGCAGATATTTCTAGGTATTCTGTCCCGTGGTAAGCATTCTCTAAGTTCAGGATGAAACGCTTGATATGGATCACATTTTCGTTTCATTGCTCTGCCCAAGTGACACAAATAATAATAGTCACACGTTTTGTCACTTATGTCCGGATATCTTTCGGTAATCGGATCTTCTGGACAGGCACATTCGTCATTCCCATACGAATTCGCGTTACAACGAATATCAGGTAGCATTTTGCCCCAAACTAACTTTCCATCAGGTATTACTAAAAGTGTTAGAATAGTAACACAATAGACAACTTTCACTCGTGACAATAGAATGTGGAGTGTTCGCACTCGCACTAGTTGGTGCATATCAGAACTACTTCCCATTCTTCGTCATTGACTTTTGACCTTGCTTGTTAACTTGAAAACTACACATAATACTAATAATGATATTCATGTTAATGACTCGGATGGATTTACAACCAGGAAGAAATCATTCATTTGATTGTTTTATCATGTTTGTGACGCTATTCGGAACAGAATATGACGTGAAAAATTTATTTGACTACGGAATCCATTACAGAGTACTAAATGCTATTACACGCATATTTAAGTCGAACATAGTGATTAATTTTCTGTAATTATGAAAACATGGCTGAACTAGATTATGCTGAAGTTGTTACAGGAAGGGGAAGATTAAACAATTGACGCACTGTATTTCCGTACTCTGACAGTAGTTCACTGTTTTCGCCTGTAAATGTCAAAACAATTTTATGTTGTATCAAATGAATTAGAGAAGTCGAATTATTGTCTGTTAACTATCTTACCTTCATCATGTATAGCAGTGACTTTGTTTTTGTAGTTCTCAACAACATCTTTATTGTTTTCGAGAACTTGTGGTTCCAACAATTGTTGTAATATTTTCTGTGACCTACTTCCATCCCATTCGTACTTGGCCACATCAAATTCACTCTTTTCATCTTCCCAGCTTTCTTTATTCTACATATACAATGCAATGCCCCATCTTATTATAATAATTGACTCATTTAATAACAATATAAAACTTATGCTTATTGCTAACTCTAATCATACCCAAGATTCATGATAGACAGCCGTGAGCAAGTACATGGCATAATCGTAATTTTGTTTTTTGAGTGGGCAGCAGTCAGTGACAAAGGTCAGTTCATCTGTATGCTCATTGTATCTTTCCCCAACCAGTCTCAAAAACTTATCTTTAGCATGATCATCCAGATTTAAGTGGGATAACTTCACCTAGAATTTTAAACCACAATTTAAATCAGATTTGGTTCATGATGATATAAATGAGTGAAATTAGGATTAATTCCAAGTTGTATACCAACCTTCAGTGTCACGATTCTCGCCTTGGGGTCCCGAATAGATGGCGAAGAATGACAGTAATCGTTACTGATGACTTCAATAGGGAACAGATTTTCCAACACGTACTCATCTTTTAATTCCGTAGGCCATGGGGTACAAAACTCTGTATCAGATTATGAATAATAGTTATCAAACAGGAAACAGGAAGGCATCCTATGAAAATATTTAAACAATCGAAAGGTACAAATTTAATTAACGTACTTTTGAGTGCTTCACAATGCCGCTTGATAGCAGGGGGCGTTAAATGGAGAAAGTTGGGAATTTTCATCAGTTCCAAATTGGCAAATTTATTGGGTGGACTTCGCGTCCCAGGTTCAACATATCCCTGATGGAGCGGTAGAGGCACGCTGGCTGGATGAAATGTTTTTGCTGTCGGCCAAACACTTGGCCAGTCTTGATCAGTTGACATTTTAAGATACCTGCGAAATCAATTCAATAACCGTTTTTATTGCACATTTACAAAAACCATCGACATGTTAAAATGGATTAGTCTAACGAACCTTGGTGCTGACACCTCCTTCCTTTCCCGTTTCTTCCTTTGAGTTCTACGGAGACTTCTCGATCGAATGATGTCCAATGGCTGGAACTCTTCATCTCCAATAATGGATGTTGCTTCACCACTCGAGGATGCATCCGCCTTAGTAGAAAACGTCCTTGCCGAACAAAACACAACTCTTTTGCTAACGTCTGAGTAGATTTCATGATTAGGACGATAAGCTAACTTTGTTAGTCCTTTACTCCTTCTAAATGCAATACTTGCTGGAGAAGTCCCGAATGCCGACAACATTTTACTACTCAACTTCAAAACTTCAGCATTCATTGTTGCTATTTTGCTAATAGCCTGAAATCTAAATTACAAACAAAAAGATAATTTTTCGTTAAATGTTATCTATTGATGTTTACACTAAAATATCCCAGCAGATGCATAAAATGTGATTTATGCACAAGAAGTATGTGGAAGAGCTTTAGAAGTACAAGAATGTGAATACTACAAACACATATTCCGGCACCTCCAAGAGGGGCATCAGAAGACTTCAGATGCAATATAGTTGAGGACGACGTGAAATAAGGCACAACATTAAGGAACATATTATATAATAGTTGTAAAAATTTATTTCACGTTACAATTCGTGTTTTAAAATTCACAGATCAGTTGAGGTTTGTATTTTTCATACATTGTATGTAACTTATTCAATAAAAATCAAGTATAAAGTGTGCTTTTAATATTTTGTTAGGATTGGTGCGAACAATAGCACAACATATAAAATAAAAATAAGATCCAACATCATCTCCTACTGCTTCTCTGAAGCCACTGATTATACTTAGCATCTACAGCTGCAACAATGGACGTCACGTGAGAAAGTAATTTACTGGCATCTAAATGATCTCTTAAGAGTCGTTCCTTCAGCTGGGTGATTTTGGTTTGCTCAAATCTTTTGAGGGTTTGGTAAGAGGTCTTGGCTTTCTCTTCCAGCGCTGGAGTAGTTGTTGGAAAGCATGACCAAAAATGACGAAGAACCTCACACAAAGACCCGTACATACTTTGTATATCCTGCTCCACTTCTTTAGGTAGAGTTACTGTGAAAAAAATCATGCAGTATTGAAACACACGGCTATAGATAGGCTATGATATGATTACTGATTACTTCACATCACATGAAGGTAAACTGATACTTACAAGCTATGCTGTCAGGATGAGAACCCTTCATTAGAGCACCTCCAGGCTGCAACTCTCCAACAATTTTAACTGCATTTGGCGAGTCAAGTAAGCGTGGTCTTCCCTCCCACCTCGGAACATGCTCTCTCATTGACAATGAGGCTCTCTGAAGTTCATCAGAAGAGACTACATCGGTTTTGTGGTCCGGCACAGGGCCGTTCAGGTACCGATCTACACGAGTTAAGTTCAGCTGCGCGTATGAATGTGTTTCGTTTGACACTAGATCTTCGTATACAAGTTTCTCTGCAACTTTTGCTCTTTTCACTTCCGGTGACTCAAGGGGTTGCACTGAGCTTGCATTAGCGCCACTATCTCCATTTTCCACAGGGGCAGCGGACGCTGATGAATTGTCTTTGTCTCTATCACGCTTTTTCTTCTTTTTGCTACTGCTCCCATTTACCATCGCTTGTTCATCTGCTGCCGAATTGGAAGGCTGGGCTGAATTTGAACTTGTATTTGACTCTCCTTCCTTTGCAGAGTTTCTCTCACAAGCCTTGAGAATCATGATTGAATGCTGATTGAAACGCTTGATCATATTCTGATAGATTCCCTGTGGTGTCACTTTATCTTTATCTTTAGGATTAACAGGGTCGGCCATCTCAGAAGCTGAAATGTCCACTCTCTCTGAATCTTCTAAAACCGAAATCACATCGCTCCCAACCAATCTAATTCTTTCTAACTCCCTTCTCATTTCTTTGTCATCTGTCCTAGCACAATCGGAAAACAAGTCTTTGAGGAGAGGCAGTCGATCACGGTGAAAGTAATGAGATTGAAAGAACTTGGTCCAAAACTCTTGCTCTGTCATTTGAGACGGGACACATTCCAAATGTTTTCTCCTCACGGCTGGATACGTTTTGAAAATTGACTCAATCACATCTGTCGACAAATTGTACCGAATCCCATTCATTCCGTCAGTTTCCGGTTTGATTCCAGACTGCATAAAAGAGTGATATTTAATTAAAAATGAAACAAATAAAATATTTTTTGAAATGGTTAAATAAGAAATGTTAGAAATTAGAATTAGAATACGTATTTACAAGAAAGCCAGAGGATACTCCTTTCTCCTGGTAAGTGACAGGTTTTTGCGTTGATAAGAACTGTTGAGCATGGGATGCCCAAAATTCATCTGCCGTTACGATTCTTTCGGTTACTAAATCCTGAAAAACATCATACATTGTTCATTACAATTAAGTTCATTAAGATAAGAGCAACTTTAGTAAAGTTATTTTTAGCTCATTTTGTGTATATACCCGGTAAAGCTGATAAAGTCTTGGATTTTCCATAAGCAGTCTATTCTTTTCCTCCAGCTCCCTGTTCACCTTGATCCTAAACTTTGGCAAAAGTTGGATAAGAAGCTCTTTCACCTGGTCCCTGTCATAAATTTGTGCCTGTTGACCCTCCGCGTTAACAAAATGAAACGTGAATGTGGAGTTATCGTGAAGCACAATTTGGAGCTGGATTTTTGGTTTCCCTTCCGGCGAAATCTTTTGGGATTTAATATCCGCATATTTGTGAGAGAGCGTGACCACGTCCCGATTCCCTTGAATCCAGGCCAAACGCTCAGACATGACGTATAAGGTCCCATCATCCTTTTTGTACTTTACATTAGGCATTTGTAAAAGCACATCTTCCGAAGAGGTCATCCTGTGTCCTCTCTAGTCTCAACTATTGTCTTCAACTTCAACACAATCAACAATTGGCAATCACTTCCTTGAAAATTTTTCAACAACCAATATCAACTTTACTAAAAACTTCACTACCAAATTTATTTACCGACTCAAATATCTTCACATAAGAGTGCTTTTACTCCTTCTCCAAGTTAACTTTTGTCTTGACTTTGTAAACATAATTTTCATTTCCTTCCGGTCTGGTGCTCTTCTCGATTTGATTTGAACAACTCAAAGAATCTGAACACAAGACAGCAAGTACATCATATGTGTTGTATGCAATGCAATGAAAATGTGATGTACCTTTAAAGCACCCAATGCAATACGATAGGGCAGTGAAATATGCCTAAAATGCTTTTCTGCATGGACATCCTGATATCACTAGCTCACAGAAATATGCATAAGAAAAAGCGGGAGCAGATCCAACTGGAGATGTACCTAATGTATATTTACCCAACGAGATATCAGCTCCTCAACATCAACAAAACAAGGTATCTGATCTGACTCAAGCTGAAGGTACCCATTGTCAATATACACAACTCACGAACGGACAACAGAAGATGAGTGTAAAGTTGTAAATTGCGTTTTTACATAATTAACTTTTAGTTTCTTAACTAATTTTTTCTGACTGTTTTGAAAGCGTTGAATTATGTCCACTTAGAAAAGCTGCTAGTTTTTAATGGATACTGAATGCAGTTAAATTAGGTTTATTAAGATAGATTGAAGTTTGAAGGTTTGGTAAGCCAAGAAAGATGACTGGGAGTTGTAGGAGCTCGAATACTGGCAAGACTTTGCTCAGATCAGTTACCCAGTCCGTGAAGAGTGGAAATGCGGCGGAGGTTATCGACCAGATTCAGGTTTGCACTAAATATGTTGGTCTGGATTTTTTAAATCGTGGAGACCATACATTAAGAATTATGTTGATTATGAAACTTTGATTTATAATCTTAATAACTTCAGAAATGGGCGATTGGCGAAGAGGTTCCATTGCCAGAATGGGATGTTGTACTTGGAGCATCCCTATGGAACAGATGTGTGGACCAAGACAAAGTAACGTCTGAAGAGGAGGTTCGTGTTTTGGAGCAAATTAATAGTTGCCTTATTAAGACTTTTATACGGGAATCTCACGACACTGCCAACTATGTTGAACGCATCAGAGTTTTTGGAGCAACGCTGAAATTCTTTGTACAACATGTAAGAAGAAATAGGAAATCAGCATATATTATACTGCATTTCATTTGTCAGATGATTAACCTAACATTTTTACACTACCTTGCAGAAACGACTGAATTTAGAAGTTATCGAGGAACTCCTTCATGAAATTGCCAAAACTTCATATCATGTCCGTCAGAAGGACTATGCCAGTTTTAAAACTGTTTGTCTCAATTTTTATGCCATAATTTGGAATTACATGAGGGAAAATCAGGAGAAATTTGATCTCATACAGTCCTTGACCCATGCTAGTCTTTCAATGCGCTGGCTCGTTGTGCTTGGCTTGGAGCAGTTTCAAAATATTGGTCACAAACTAGCACAAATTGGGTTTCTTCTTGTTAAGAGGCAGCCTAATTCAAGTGAAACAATTGTTGACTTTTTCTACAATTTATCCTTCAAAATTGTGGAACTTTTGAAACAGGTATGTGAATCTTTCATGTGTGAGTTTAGGATATTGGGTGGAGTGGACAAAGTTGAAACTCCTCTAATAACTTTCTATTGTTTTAGATTGTAGTAGATGACTCCAAGAACGGGATTAAAGTTAAGAAAATCAAAACGGTATTACCTGCGCTTCACTTCTTTGGGTTTCTTAACATTTCGTTTCTTCTGACACGCCAACTTGTACTCTTGGGAGATTTCGACAAAGCGCTCAAAATATTTCGTCCCGTGACAAGTGTTGCTAAAGTGTACTTTGATCAGGAGCTTACAGAACTTTGGAAGAAGGTGTTGGAAGCCTACGTCAAGATTAGTATGATCGTAACAATAGGAGTAAACAAACCTGACGATCCCTCAAAAATTGTTGAATCATTTCGCAAGTGTCGTAAACAAATTTTGGATGTCCAGTTTCAAAAGAATTATCCGGGTTACGCTTTCTGTTTTATGTATGCCTTCACGGAATGCATTGGTTATGCTATTACCCATTCTAAAGCAATTAACACCAGTAAAACACCAATTTCAAGCAGCCCTCTCTACAAGCAATTGCCTCTTGGAACGCTTGTTAAATTTTTGAAAGAAGTTCGGATTGTAGCGGGTGCATGTGCTGCATTGGGAACGTCGGAGATTGGAAAAATTGTTCTTGATGGAATTTCCGAAACCAGGAAGGTAGAAGTAGGATCAACAGCATTGTTCCATGCGATGAAATTTGCTACGGAGCGAATAGCTGACAAGGAAATGGAAATAGATAAGGAACTACAGCAAATCACTGAAGGCTGCTTTGAGAATCTGATGCTGATAGCTGGAAAGACTGAACTAGAAAACACTAGATCCGCAGAACTTTACAGTAACATAAGTAAGCACATACGGAACCATTTTTCGCCTCTGTCATATAATGCGTTTTACTACATATAACTTTGTTATTTGTTCCATTAGCATTACAAACTTGCAACATTGGATACGGCTACCAAAAGCGGAAGGAATATAGGGAAGCAATGAGCTGGTGCTACAGATCAATTGACGCTTACGAAATGTTCCGGAAGAAAGATGTGAATATTGAACTCCGCTGTAATATCCTATCCATTGGTTTACTTCTTGCTGACTGTCATCGCCAACTGGACAACCATCTTGAAGGTATTCGTTGGCTCTCCAAATGGCTTGTTATGGCACCCCAATATGTTGACGCCCAGTCAACAGCATACGACCTTTATGAGCAAATATCTTGGACTGATTGGGCAGTTCATTGGCAAGGTCTTCAAAAGGAAATTTGTTCCAGGAATCCTGACAACGTAAGGCTTAAGAGTTAGCGTGTTAAATTACTATCTGTTTTCAGTTTTTATTAACTCGGTGGTTTTGATTACAGTGCAGAACGGTAGTTGACTACATGGAGGAAAACGATCCATCTTCGACTTCGGACATGTTTGCCTCTAAGGTTCTGCGTCTGGAATTGAATGCCTATTTTTCAGGAAGGTATGATACAATTGGAAATTTTGTTTGTTCTTTCATTTTATCGGAATCATAAAGGTAATCGCAGCCGAGTTCTAAACCAGTTCTATGAATTTTCAGACAAACGGTAGTACCAGGAATGCTTAGAGTTGGACAGCAACTGGTGGAAAATAACTTTAGTATATCTGATAAAATACTCGGTTTAGTGTCTCAGGCTGCTGGCTTGTGGTGGATTTCCACGGAAGAATCATTATACTACGCCATAAACCTTTTGAATGAAGCTGTCGAGTCATTGGAAAAAACACACTTGGTTAGAGGCAATGCTATCAAAGGAGGTGATGAGGCTCTGCGAATTTACCTGTCTGGAATCATGGTTGGCTGGAGAGCCATGTGCATCTGGAAAATGAAGCAGTGTATAACAGAAGGCCAGTTGGATGCGCTAAAAGAGAAACTTGTACTAGACAATCCGGAAAAACTAAAGGATAAGAGTGACGGTTCATACGCAATTCCTGGATTTACTAACCTCACCATTGAAGATGAGGTTGAATGGGCAAACAATCTAATTAATTCTGCAGAGTGCTTTTACCAACTGGCTCAAATGGAGGTATGCTGATTAGATTATATCTATTATACAGTATTTGGCATCGATGTGATTTTTAATAATAATGGCTATTTCTATCACCAGGATGTCTTTAAAAGTCTAACGGACGTACTCTGCCCTGCAGTAGCTCAAATCACTGTACGCTTAGTTGCATTGGGCTTGAGTGCATTGGGAGATAAAGTTAATTCTGTGAAAGCTTGGTATGCCACCTTTGTGGTTGCCAAAATGTACGACCGGAAAGGCCTTGTTGTATTGGGTAAATAACTAATCATCCCAACACTAACATGTACTTTATTTTTTAACACTTAATAATAAGAAAAAACGACTTTGTATTTTAGCTGCCTCGGAAGTTTTGAAGATATTACCGTGTCCAACACTGGAATGTGTACAATATGCTGAAAAAGTGAACAAAGATGCTCACAAGGCAAATCTCATCAAACACAACAAAGCAGTGTACTACCGACTAGATTTAGCAAAAGCTATTGCTTACCATCAGACGAAAAACGTAAGAATTATATAAATGAAAAAAAAACGGTTCAAAAATAAAAACCTCTGCTTACGTGTATTTGTCATATATTTTAGTATGAGGAAGGCCTTAAGCACTTGGTGGTAGTATACAACTTCTTGTCACAAAAGGACAACTTTGATTCAACACACCATTTGATGGCAGAGGCAGACTACGTGCTATCTCTTTACCGTTCTGCAGAACTCAATAAAAATGTCGTATTAACTTCAGATCTCCCAGAAATGCTCTGTAAAATGACGCCGGCAGGGCTTGCTGTTAAGGGGTATAAACTGCTTGGGGGTTTGTCCCGAGAAACTGATATACCTACTTCAGGTAATTCCTAGTTATTGAATGGATTATATATATAATTAACCGTGTAACACTGCATTTTCTAATGCACCGTGTACCGTTTTGAACAGGATGGACGGACTTGCTTCATAATTATTACTTGTTGGGATCTGTCAGTGACATAAGTAGCCGCACGCTTAGGCTCTTAAAGGAAACTGGGAAACTCAGAGATCTCAAGTGTTTTATTACTGATGCTGTGTACTTTATGCAACGAATTGGTATAGTGAGTAGGTAAGATCGATTCATAAATAATAGTAAGAAGCTTTTTTTTATGACTTTGGAATTGACGCCAGAATCTTCAATTTTACAGATCAGTGTCCATGCTTATTCCATTGATTGTAATAGACGTCTCTGCACGTAACTTTCAAATGGCCCAAATTCGTATTGCTGCGATAGCCAATGTTCTCATGGCTGGAAGTTACAAAGCAAACGAAGAAGCTCCTTCATTTGAAGAAGCCAAGCGGTTTTTAGAGAGTCATTTAAAAATACCTGGATTGTCCATTAGTGTAAGCGAAATACAGTCTAACTTTGCTGAAAGAGAGAAGTATTATCCCTGAATTAAACGTTTCTAATTCTTCTTACAGCGGTTACAGAATGTTTCCAACCTGAAATGGCACTTGGGAGACATAGACGAAGCGTCTTTTCACTACAGAAATCGAAGCTCAAAGTATTTGTCTTCGCTAAAGAAGGATTGCGAGAGTATTGATATTAAATCAATGGAAATGAGAGCTCCCTCTTTTCTCCGACATCATTTAACTTGTGCGTGCTATACGTGCACACATCTGGAAATTATTCCTAGTGCATTGGAATTCCTCGTTGCACAGACAAGGTACGCTGTTACAATGAAATGGAAAATCAGCATGGCTGTGTTGGAATTGGCAAGGCTTCATTATCAGAGAGCCATGTTCCGTATTCTGTTTAATATGGAGTCGTTCACCGAGCAGTTGCAACCAATTGTAGCTCGAAAAACGGGATCGAAGCTTCTGCATACAGTCTTCTCGCAATTTTTCTTTAAACCAGGTAAGTACAAGTAAAAACAACCATCGGTACATTTCAAACAAGCTTATACTTACGTTTACGTTTGTCAACGCAATCATTTTTTTTGGGAAACTTGTAATGTATTTTATGATTGTTTGCAGGTTTTCAGATGCAATTAGCAAATATGGAAATAACTTCAGTATGCGATACAGCTCACATTATTCATCTAATGAACGTGGCATTAGGAGCAGCAGAAATTTACGATAGTCATGATTATGTTCTAAAAGCATTTGCTTTGGAAATCGGAACCTCCGCCTTGTTTGAGTACTTTTTCGCGTCTGGTAAAATTCCACTGCTAGGTAAATCAGCTCATATCACGGAATTGTATTTTCAGCATATCGTTTATACGAAATCTTTACTCATTTTAACAACTTGATTGTTATTGTTTTAGATGGTAACATTCGCGATCTTCTCCGAGCACGTGAAGATCAGCAAGAGAAAGAAAACACATTGAGCAACACATCTCCCAAGTTTGCAGAATTGACAACTCCCCAAGTAGCTCCTCCACTGATACGAAAACGTGGTGTTGCAGAGTCACTAACACAGCAGCAACGACATGGACGGAAAGCGACTGTAACTTCCCTAAGACCACGTAGAATTCTCAACAATAATAACAAAGCGGGTCAGCAGGAATTATCAGCATGTGTCGAGCTTGTTGACCTTACAAAGGCGGATGGGATAGATGAGGAGCGTCACCTTCCTGTAATCCCACCACCCAACTTCGATGACAGCAATGATGATTGAGAAGAAACAATGGAACGACTAACTCAGAAATCAGAAGTAGAAGGCTATTTAGAACACTATGATTATGGTTTATCTATATTTTATATAAGGACGCGTTGAACTTATTACAAGTACAAAAATCAAGCACAACAATTGATCACCCGATTGACGCTTATCATATCTAGTAATTGCAGATTGTGTGAAAGTGAAAGATGTCAGGTATTGTAGTACACTATAATACTATGTATGCTCCCACTGTCTTCGCACTTGAGATAAAGATAATAATAATTTATTAAATCAGACTGATGACTGATTCTGATATTCAAAGTGAGTCCAACAACAATTTAGATAACGATGTAAGAAGCAAATAATTTGTATATATTTTGTACTTTGCTACATTTTTATCACCGTTTTAGACATTGTTCTTGTGCGTGTAAGTACATGTCTGTAAAATGCTGAGTGTGTTCAGAACAAGCTTTTATGATGTTCATGTGCGTTCATTCATGATCATGTGAAAATATTTCAACAGTAAAATGAAACCATATTTTACAATTCCATGAAAAATGAAAGTATGAAATAATAGCAATGATTTATTTAAAAGTATGAATTGGCACTAATGTAGATAGCATTTAAACCTTTGCGTCCTTATTTTCCTCGTGATTTCTCATTAATGATAAGTGTTCATTTCTGGAATATGGGTTTCATGGAGCCTCATTTGCAGCAAAAAGTCTTGATACTCTGGGTCAAATTTAAAGCAACTTTCCGGTTCGCTTGTAGTCTTTTCAAACGTTCGCGTTGGCTCAGTTCCAGCTTGCGTTTTTTGTTTTAAGTCTTCCGTTTTGCTAAACCAATTTTTGTCATTTTTAAGGAGAGACTGCCGAGTTTCTTTGAAGACGACTTCCAAATCAAAGCGAGGGCATCGGGTTTTCAATGCTTTTGGGTTCAGGGCTTTAAAGTAAGGATCACAGGGATAATAGGCAGTTCTTCCATACAAGGTTTCTAACTTGTATGATTTCGGTGAATGAGCGTTCTCCTCTGATTTGCACTTGGTCTTGCAGTCAGAGGAAGGTTGAGAAAATGCATGTCCATAAAGAGGAGGAAAATTGTTATCGTCCTCACTTTCCTTGTCTCTAATTTTGTTGCTCCGTTTTGTTTTTGAAAGGGTAAAAACTGTTACAGGAACTGCCCATGCAACAATTGACATGAAGCCCCCCATAATGAATCAATCTACTTTTGATCCAGTAAATCAGTCAGATACACGAATCGCGAGGTTCAAAATAATAGAATTGACTTTGACTTCAGTCTGTGAACAGACCATGCAGTTAGTAGGTTTACGAAGGGCTACCTGTACTCGAAATGGTAACTTTTTATTTCCTAATATTGTAAAACTACTTAAGTTTTGATATCCGTGGAAACTTCAGGGACAAATCAAAGTTTACTCAAGGGGCGATCGGAGCATGTTGAGAGATTCCATACGAGTCCCTAAAACGATGATCCATTCCAAAACTAAGTGCATGTGCATTAGTGACGACTGCGACTGAAGTAGCAGGATCTGATTTGACAAACTCAGTATGAAAGAACTATGAATAATGTCTCGTTAGTATATCTTCGAATTCATCTGCCCATCATTTATTATTGCATAAAAAACGAATGCACTAAATAAAAATACAGCGCAAAATCATATTTAAAAAATAACGAATTGATATTTATTGTAAGCTACTAAACTTTCTCGGTTTCCAGTTCCATTTCATATTCAATGTGAACTTTTCCACGTTTCTTTTTCGTTTTAGAAGGCCCAAGTTTAGGTGCTGCAGATTTTTTACTAGAAGATTTTCCTGCAGACTTCCCATTGCTACTACTACCTTTTGGAGGTTTGGGTTTGTTGATTTTCTTGGGCACATTTTCATCCACGCCATCATCGTCATCTGAATAATCTGAAGAGTCATTTTCCTCGTCGTAGTCATCAACTTCTTCGTCCATTTCAACATCTCCCGCATCAATATCCTGCAAATCAGTCAATACATTTTACATTAAATAGACCATTTCAGCTTTTAACAATAAAATAACCATTCTGCTGACGTTAAAACTTATGGTTCTTACCTCGATGTCAGATACATCGCTTTCCTCAAAGTCGTCTGCAGCAACAAACACACGTTCTGGCTCCTCATCTTCATCCTCTTCCTCCAGTTCACGTTCCAATTCTTCCTCCACTTCCTTATCAATCTTTTTATCCTGAAAAAATAAATATGTAATCAAAACCTGTAGCATTGCTTATTGATTTGCAGACACATCCAGCAAAAATGAATGTGCTCACCTTGTCACCTTCCTCTTCATCTGATTCACCCTCCATTTCTTCTTCCTCATCCTCCTCCTGATCGTCTTCCAGTGCTTTATCGAATGCTATTCTTGGGAAGTTGTATATATCTCCGTACTACGCAAACGTACACAAATCAATAATCAATTTATGAATAAAATTAAGCATTTCAGCTATGCATACACATTTAGAATTTTCTAAAGACATACCACTCCAGCTTTCAGACGATCAAGTAGACCTTGTTCAATAACGTTATCCAATCTTGCAGCAACCAATGCCTTTTGTTCCCGACGCCTCTCTCGTCTTTCGATCTTTCTCTGGATAGGAACCAACTTCTTCCTGTAAAAATGAGATGAGTAAATATTATGCACACTCCATTAAAACTGAAGCAATGTTGTGGAAATAAAGTTTCATAGAAAGGATTTCTTACGAGTTGTTCAATCTCAATTTTCGCATGCGGATAAGGTATTGTGTAATCTTAACTAAACGCTGTTTACACTTTTGTCGAACATAATTAGGCCAAAATACTAAGTTTTCATTGATTTGCTGCAATGCCTTCTGAAAGTTTCTGGACAGCTTGATCTTCTCCCACATTTTAGAAGGAAAGGCGGATCTAAAACGAACACAATCAACAATTAAACACTTGTTTGAAATGGGACAGTGTATAACTCATTAACTTAAATCCTAATAGGTCACATACCTTTCGATTGTTTTGAGGAATAGGTATGCCACACCATTTTCTTCCCGTACGGTAGCATACTGACTATTAGCCAGTGGGCAGGAGACTCGACTGCACAGGCCCGTTAAATTATATTCATTTCTGCAGAATTTGTGAGTCTTGGTGCTGAAAGCGTTAACAACATAATATAGTCCACGTTAGCAGTCAAATCCGCATTGTAAATAATTTTTGACAAAGTGATCAGACTTACTTGACTTTATACGAACAAAATGATTTGTTGATGATACCCCATACCACCTGAAAAAATTGTTTATATTCATTAGCAAAGGTGTCTAGTGCATTTACAGTAACACTTGATGATTCTTTTTAGGTTAGTTAACAATTGACAATGCTGAATCTTAGAAAATATGTTTCAATCTTACGTCGTCACTCTGCATGATGTCCTAGAGAGGATGATATTATTTTCCGATTTCAATTTGCAAAGTCTTATCCTCCACACAATACACAATCTAACTGGTGATTAACTGACTTTCAACTTAAAAATATGTGTGTTTATGAAGTTTAGTATGATAAACATTTAGAAGTGCATGAAATAACGCTGTCTGTAGTACGCACATGCGATGTACATGAAATGAGCGGTGGGTGCACGATACTCTATTGCTCTCCGTAGCACGTTGTGCCTAAAATATTTGTACCTAAAATATTTGTGCCTATGCAGACTCGGTCGGACCAACTAACTTCATGCATCAACAATCACTCTTTAAAGCCATCCTAATTGCTATATCAGTAAATGGGTGAAGGTGAGGTCAAATGCATGATGGAAAATGTTTCCAACCAAACGATGCCCGATACGATCGCAATTAACAAAACGCTAAAATGCCCTCTTGGTGTGAATGAAGTATTCTTAGACAACTCCCAAGTTCAGGTCACATTGAACTGATGATGAGAAAAGGTTTGGGGCACCTTAATACTTTTGAGAATACCTGTCAGGTCACAATGTGCAGACTCGTAATTAATTAATATCTAACCGATTTTTATGTCTTTCTGTCAACAGTTGCTTTCAATTCTGAAATTGTTTTTTTCAAAGCAATGCATGGTAGTTTGAACAAAATATTCGAATGATTTCATGGGTATCCTTATTCAATAACAATTATTGCTAGTAGCAAGTTAAACTGGCGAAGTAAAAAGAGGTGTGCACGGTGAGATGATAAGAAATATAACCTTTAATAATGTTTAAAATCTCTTTACTACATGCAACTTGAGAATTGTGAACATAGCAATTTCATACAAGTATTACCCAAAATGCAGTACTGCATGGTTTATTAGGAACATGAGACGAAAACTACATGAATTAAGGTGGCTGGTAGAAACTACCTATTTGCACTTTTTGCAAGCAATCCAAACGTTGATTACAAAGGCAAGAAGACCAAGAGCCGTTCTGCCATACTGGAGCTTGTCCCACTTGGTGATAAGTTTCCTGACTTTCGTCTCCTCCTCTTCATCCTCCCTATATTTGTTGTCCTTAATAGCAAACAAGGCATCGTTGGTTGGCTTCATGAGCAGTATCGTGTACGGCATGATGAGGAAAGTAGTTCCACCCACAAGTATATAGCGAGTGTCTTCCGTTTTGAGAAAAAGTTTGATTGCCAAGCCGGTCGTGGTCAAAATCAATGAAATGGCAATCTTTGAGCCATTCTTGTAAAGTCGTTTCCATGATGGGAGGGGATCGGAAGTGGCTTTGATGGCTGGAACAAAAATTGCGGTTATTGCTAAACTCGTTCCAGCCATCAGTCCGGACGTCACCAAGCTTATCGCTCTGTCGTTGAACTTCATTTTAAATGGGAGGTAGTTGGTCAGAGACGTATTCGGGGTTAGAGAATCTTCCTTCTTCTATAATATATTTATGATATGATAAAAAATAGATGATCAGAATGGGCATTGAGAGAATCGTTATGCATTTTTAAACTAATTTTTGCTTACGTGCCTGAAGTTGAAATTATAAAAGTTTTTCTGACTTCCAAAGCTCGTTGCACCTGTGCCGCAGATATAATTCTACTGTTGTGTTGTGATCCGGTGCATATCTGTTATTCTTTCAAAACAGTTTTCGTCAAATCTCGCATACATGCAGAAAGAGCTGTATCTTATACACTGTACATAATATCGAGGAGGAACACACACATTATATAGTACATGTTTTTTACCCATGTTTCATTCCATATTCCAGCATCCTGTTAGTGTGGTTCTGTAGTGCTCTGCCACTTGAGTTAAGCCTTCAATACAAGCGCTATCATTCAGAAGCATATATATTTTCAAGGTGAAGTTACTTACATAATGATACTGATAAAAAATGCAAATCATTCACTAAAGTGTACCTACGTACCAGTGCAACCTATTATTAAATGCAGACGTTGGTAACTGAACATAAAAATATACAGGCCAACGTCCATATGTAAAGTCGAATTGTATCTACACTTTAAAAAACAGTACGAGATGTGTTGAAGTTGAAACACTACCTCAGTTTTTCGTTTCAGGACTTCGTGTCATTATGGAAGCTTATCATTGTTCTGTTATTATGTTCTGATTTAAATCATTGATTTTTTTCTCCATCATTGCACATGATAGGAAGAAGTACTCGTTATTACATGCGGTCGCATAATCATGATATGATAGTCATTTTAATGCATTTTAAAACATCAGATAACTGCAAATGCATGACGGGATGTACCTAGAGCAGGTCTGTGAAAAATATGTAAATTAATGGGATATCTAAGGCCATAGATATTATAGTGTAGAACTATGTCTAAAGCTAAGTTTACAGTGTAAGATGAGTAGGATGTTCAAAAACTCTTTATCATTACAAAGCGGACAAACCGTGATGGAAGGAAATGAGCAAGTCAAATAAAAACTTTTGATAGTATTTGCTCCTTGATGCGTGTCAG
>JAQGAP010000819.1:0-26371 GCA_034697805.1 Orchesella bifasciata
AAGACTTCAAAAGAAGAAATCAGAAATCATTTTTCCTTTAGCCATAACTCACTATTCTCCTGACTCACGACAAGGCAAAGGGAAAAGGGGTCCAATTTTCGTTCATGGTACTAGGCAAGTGTTGATGATGAACTTGTATGAAATTAGGGTAGAAATATTATGTTTGAGGCTGAGCATTCAAAATTTCATTTTGCCAAAATCTGATTTTATGATGATTGCCATATTCTCATCATCACCATCATGATGTTGTTATTGATGATGTCCAACTGTAATGTGGTGACGACGAGAAAAAAGTGAAAAATAAACAAGCTTGCCAACACAAATTGTAGACTAGTTTGAAGGACTTCAAAATAAACTAGATGCCTTTTCACCTTTTACCGTTTTGAGGACTTTGAAGTCCTTTCAACTCTTTCATCGTAAATCAATAAAAATACATTTTGCTTTTAAGAAATATCGCAAAACTCTTCTTTATGCAGTGCAGCCCAATTACGGTTCAATCATGATGATAGGAAAACAAGGGTTTCTTTAATCGCTGAGAAAACAGAAACAAACAATTGCAAGAAAAAGTAGATTCTTAGGGTAGTATAAATATGAATATTTCGAAGGAAAGAAATCAGCTAATTTATTGTGTTTGGGTGTACATATTGGGCGACTTGTTTTTACAACTTGATGCATGTATTTGGGTACAGTTAGCGGCTTCTAACTTCACTTTTGCCACACGCTGCAGGTGACTGCAAATGCTTTAACCTGAGAAGATGACGAGAGGGAACTAACTGTGAACAAAACGTATAAAAAACCTGGTTCGACTCGACTCCTTTAACATAAGATAACCTAGTGTAAAATGCTGTTTATGTTTTTACTGGCTTTTGCACGAGAATAATGACTGGCAAACTATAAAAATCCTGATATAAAATGCGTACCCACATACATGCCAACGATAAAAAAATATTATGCATGCATTGCAATTTGTTCCAATAAAAAAACTTGATATCAAAACGAACCAAAAGACTAGTAAAAAACACTTTTCGTACTTCATTAGCAACACTCATCCGGTACATCACCTTATGCCATGCCGCAAAAAAATCAGTCAGAATTTGTTAACAGTCATTACGATTGTGAAGTTGTATTGTTACCATCATGCTAATTAAAATCTTTCTAGAAATGGCACCATGTTCAGTCATAATCATCATTGTCGTCATTAAGTGAAATCTTGAATATTTTTTCGAGTCTTTGTGTCATATCATTTCACCTGATCATTTTTCCTGATCATTATCGTTCAACTCAAAACATATTTTTTGTGAGCAGATAATGCTCATCCGCTGATTGCCAACCATTACGGAAAGCTGCAGCGCAATAAAGGTGTGAAATGCGTATCAAGTTTCAGCTTAAAAAATGACGCTGATCATTTAGTCGGTTGATTTATTTAAAGGAATCCTGTTGTTTTCGACTCGCTCTGTGTTCACAATGTGACATTAAATTTACATCCATCCATTTTGTCATTTTATTTATTTTATTTGAAAACAAACATCTGTTCTTTTTGCTCAACGGAGGCGCGTTCATTCACATTCATACAATGTGCTTTTAATGGGAATGGGTCAACTTTACAAGGAAGAAAAGGTTAATTTCACCAAATAAATCCATTCATTTCAAACATTTCTTTTGCTCGCTCGCCAACAAAATGTAAATTGTCGTTTGAGAATGAAGCAAAAACTCAAGAGGCAATTAGTGATTACTCTTATGAAAATTAATTACTGTTGAGCATTAAGATCATCAAACATACATAATAATATTAAGCTGTTCGTGTTTGTTCATCATGAATAAGCATGCAGATGAACGTGAACGTCTCATTGTCAAGAAGAAGATGACGGGGACGACGAAAACCAGTCATCTTTTTGTTTGATCAACATCATAAAGAATATGTTAACTAGTTTGAACAATTAGGCATCCTGTTTCAGAGAATAAAAATTTTAACATTGTTTCCTCCGTCCACTACTCACTCTTCTTTGCTTCAACATTTATATTATGCATATATATTTATTTGCTGACTTAATTGATCTTTTATTTTATGATGTTGTTAACTAATGACGATGATAAATTGTCTCCTTTTCGTGCAACGATGGGACATTACAAACGACGATATTTTTTCGTAGAGCTGTTTTCATTCTCTGCCTCATTCATCATTTCGAATCATGCGTAATATGTTTTACCCTGACATTTGCAATGAATGGGACAAAATACAGAGGACCTCAAGAGACTTTGTTGGTTTTGTTGCAATGCTCAAGGTAGAGAAAATCTGCATAAAAATGCTAAGCCTGATAGTAATATGAAAGGTACTCCAATGCTTTTAAGTTGATGAGCGCATCGCTAATGCATTATGACTTCACGTGACGCTTCAATGGCTCTTTTTTGCAAAAACGTTTGGAGGAGTCAACAAAAGAGGATAAATAGCTTCTGAGTGTCGCTCTGGTGAGTGAAGCACAAAGAAGGAATTTGCATTAAACTCCAACGTCATCATCGTCTTATTTCGATGTGTAAACAGAACTTCTTTCCGTTTAAAAACTTTAGTCAGTTTTGCTACTGC
Source organism: Orchesella bifasciata (assembly GCA_034697805.1). Lineage (NCBI taxonomy): Eukaryota > Metazoa > Arthropoda > Collembola > Entomobryomorpha > Orchesellidae > Orchesella > Orchesella bifasciata. The sequence goes on from JAQGAP010000819.1 coordinate 2,582, forward strand.
AGAAAAGTTAACTAGAGAAATCATGCATTGTACTTATTGCATTCATTTAATCAAATAATGTCTCATTCAATAATCGCAATCCCCTCCAATACGCCGCAGAACTACCTCAAGCGCAGGTAAAAAAATTTTAAGACGGGTGACAAGTGCCGCAATGCAAATGCAATTGATGACAATGGTAATATTTCCTCTTCACGTTAAATTGGTCATCACCTTCGCGAGATCTCACAATCGGATACATCGTCATCTTCATCATCATCAGTTCAATGCACTGCTGGATGAATGTTCAGACGGATTTACGGAGTTAATGAATTGAACAATAAGCCATGTAATTATGAGACGGTTGGATTTACATTTCATTTTGATTCAATAAGGACAACGCACAAAAATCGGCTTTGGCTTGTCTGGTTCGTTCAAAGACAATTTTATTTAGCATATTGGACGGAGATTCAAAAGACAATGATCGTGTTCGTGTCCCTCTCCCCGTTTGTCTCTTCTTTTTCATGTTCCTGTCACCCATAAACTTTCCCATGACGACATGCTCTAGAATGGAATCTGGGTCCATGAATTTGAGTCCAGTGAGGTCCGGTCTTGCTCAGCAAAGACCAGAATAATGGCTCCACTGGTAACATGAGCTGAATTGGTTAACTCCCAATTTTCTCGTGTAAACAACGCAATATGTGAGTGTGTCTACGTTTTTATTCAAATCAAATAGCCTCTCCTAGCCAAGCAGGCGAAAGACTTTCCTTTACGTGGTTCAGTGAATTCTATGGAGTGAGTGAGGAGCAGTATAATTGTACACTTAGAATAAGTAAAAGTATGCGGCTTTCAATTGGAAAAACAAAAAGAAGCCAATCAAACCAACCGAAAGTTAGATATAGCATTTCCCTTGGCGACTTTAACCAAAAGGGAGCCAATTTTTTGTAGAGCAGTATTAGTACTACTAAGCACACACACGCCATGAGAATGCCAATAATCCATCCATTCACATATTTTCTTGGGAGAATGAGAATACCAAAGAACAACAAATGGCCAACGTAATGGGGACAAAAAGTGGAAGCAAAGAAATTGCACACTTTAGTCGCATCATTTTCTTTTCCTAAAGTATTTGGAGAGATAGAGATACAATTTTTGCTTCCAATTCAAACTGTCAAATGCATGGGATCCCATAATATGTGTGAATGCCATAATGATGTTGATGGCGGCTCGTTGTGAACTTTATTTTTGCGGAAGTTTAAAAGCATATATATTGATATTTATAAAGCTGGAGTGGGAACACCATGCGAAATTGCTTATGTAAGTGGTCCACACAAATAATTTGATCCGTTGCAACTCAAACTCTCATTTAGCTAGGAAAATATCCTCGTAACCCAGAATTTTGATGAGTTTCATCCAGCAAGAAACGGATGTTGAAAAGAAAAGTTAGATTGGGAAAAGGCAAACTCAAATCACAACAACGCAAGTACAGCGGCATAATTTTCAAGCACAATGCTATTCTATTTCTAAATATTTCGACAGGACTAGTTTCTATGTTGTTGTTTTTTACACGAGGAAACAACAACAAAAAATAATCAACAACAGAAGCAAGTCAGCCCCAAGTTTTGTAGAGAAGAATGGGAGAAAAATTCTTTCACTTTGTAAATTATCGCTGTAGAATCCAGATGTTTTTTTCTTGGTATTGCACATCTTATTCGTTTCTGCTTGAGATTTAGCAAAGAAAGAGAGAGAGAACGATTTGGCACATGCAGTTGGCCCAAAAGTATTGCAGCGTAGAATCAAGATGAGTATGAGTACTTATTATTGAAAAAACGCTATCCCTGCGTTTGACAAATATATGAGGAAGAAAAAATCAAGGTGATTGGATGGTACTCGATGCTTACATGTTTTGATGGTGATGGTTGGGGAACGACTTCGTCACTCACTCACATTTTTTGATATGCTCCTTTGCGATTTCGAAGAAAACTAATCCCATGGCCTAACTTGATGATGATGTTCACTGCTTACCATCGTCTAGATGTCATGATATTTTTATCTCGGCGCTTACCTACATTTATTTTTTCTTACAACTAATGAGCTGAATTGATATGGTCTGGTAGCTAAAATGATATCCTATTGTCATGCATTTTCTTTTCTAAGGAGAATATATTATTTAGATTGTTTCCTTGGAGTTGAGCAATAAGCGAAACATTCTTGTTTGCTTTAAGCTTGTGGTTGGCTGAGTGTGAAATACCAATAAATACTTGAGTAAAAATTTAATCGCTGAAATAAAAGCATGGGGTTATGTAAGACAATATACAAAAGGCCTACATTTTGGAGTCCGTGCGCTTTACTTTTTACTCTAATGAGATGACATATGTTTTTCTACAAAGAACTACACATGGAAACATCCTCTAGACTGTTCACTTTCAAAAGTAATCCTGTAGATTTTCATCATCAGAAAGAAGCAGGACACAAAATAAATTTTCTATTCCTTCTGCGTATTCCTTTGGTGGTGGTGGTGGCGGTGATGATGCTATATATATTATGGTGATGTGCGTTTCCTTGTCCTCTCATGGGACCCACCGGCTGCTTCTCATCACGATGATCATGGCCGAGTAGACTGGATACTTGCTTATGAACACCTATGTATGTTTTCCTTAAAGTCTGTTCTTGTCCTGACTTCGTCTTCGTACGCTTTTGATCCTTGAACCATTTTGTTAAGCTTGTAGCCCATTTGTAACCGTTGCTCACTGTTGACATCCTTCATCCGACATCTTCGGAGATTTTTCCAGTTCTCATTGTCGTCAACCCACTTCATTTCATCTTCGCTTTTGTTGGCGACTACTGCCGGAGGCAGATGCACGAAAAGAAAAAAAGTGACAACCAAAAACAGATTCTGTATCCCTCTTTCTTGCATTTCCATTTTCCAAGTTGCATGTGAGATGATTATTTCTGGAGTGAAGCTCCATGATCCGCTTCGTCACTCACAGTGTCATTCTGTTTCACAGAATTTCTTCAGCTCGTTCGCTGCATTGTGCCAATTCTAGACAAGTCCTTTTTATTGCGTACTCCTGATAAAAGTACTCTCCTTGCTGACTCTTTTTTGTCATGATTCCAAAATATTCCAACAATCACATTTTGTGCCAGCCAGCTCACTATTCAAAAATTGAAGTAACCAAAGAAACGCGTAGACCAGACTCAACTTGGGGAAAACCAATATTATTCACTAGCAAACATAATTTCGTCTAAGTAGGCAAATGAGATGCGTGTTCCTACGACTATATACGAGCTCACTCTTCTCTGTCATCACCAAGAGAAAACCGGTGATTGTATCAGTGATGAATTCAAGACGAGCATTTCCTTATCTTCAAAAAGAGCTCGGCTTTGGCACCACAAACATGTTGTTGGCTTTGGCTTGGCATGTCATGGCGCACAACACACACACACTGTATTACAACCAAACGAGGAACCCTTCTGGGGAAAAGTTTACGGAATTCTAATTCTACTCGAGCTAAAGTCGGGGATCAAGATTAGGGTGCTAATGATAATGGTCGTGATGACACATGCTCTGCATCCGACTTTCTTTCTCACGTCCGTAAAACAGTTGTGTGGTGGTGACGTTGGTATTTTGTGGTGCTGGTTGTAAAGCAACATTAATAAATTTATTCAAATCAATTTTTTTCCAATCCTGGATTGCATGCGATGCTGATGCTGCTGGGGTTGTTGATTCGTCTGAATTTATGCATGCATGTAACTGTGCTATGTATACATGTGGCCAGTTTGTCACTGTTTTGTCAACTTGTCGTCCATGAACGGTCGAGTGGTTTTTTGGACAGATGAGAGATCAAACCAAGACTTGTTTTTTGTACCTGTGTAAATATTCAGTGCACACACACATACATAAATTTATGTATGTCGTTACGTTGTCCAGTTTGAGGGTTCCATGTTGATTTTAATGATTAGCACCACCACCATAGCCCTTTGTGATTGCACAATCATGCTCTACACAAGTCCTGGTGACTGGTGATGTGATGGTTGTTAATGTTGTTCGTGGGGATGGGATGGTGCGAGCATTAACATGATATGAAATGGTGATGGGATGATGACTTATCACATCAATACACCTTGAGAAAAATATAATATTACCATTCTCAGGTCAACCTGTCATCATTTCATTCGGGAAGCTGAGACACTCGTCATCATAATCGTCTTCTCATGTCACACAACAACAATGCTCGCTTGTTATCCAATTGGCACTCTGGCTGGACAGTCTTCTCCATAAATCCATGGTTTGGCTAGCGCCTTAGAAAATAATTAGATGCATGAATCCTCAAAGAGAATAGGGATTTCCAGAAAATCAGTATTCTCCTCCACAAGCTGCTTTCAACGAGAGGAAAAGGGCCGACAAACACTTAATTTTTTAATTCGTGCATCCGATCCATGAGCAACCAAAGCCGATCTCAACATGTGATGATGTGATGTTATGCTATGATGCACTCTGTTGGGTTCAGGTCGTCGTGAGTGAGATGATTTAGATAAAAGTTTCCTCTGCATTCCTTACACACTTTATATGGTGGGAGAAAGGAGCTGACGGACTAGCACTCATTTCAATAATATGCAGTCTGTCAGTCAGGCTACCACAAATTATGCAGTTTTCAGCATTCAGCACATACCAAAGTGCACCATCCTCGTTTCATCACACTGCTGCTTTATGAAAAAGTTGTTTCTTTTCAGGAATCTGATAAACTTTTGCTGAGCGAGATGGAGATGAATGTTAGTAATGCAACCATGTTCAAATTTGGTGACAGAAAAGTAGAACCCAAGTGAAATATGTAGACTGGAGGTCTCCATCATTCTTTCATGTCATCAAACAAACAAACTGGACAGAATTATGTATGTATGTATAAAGTATTGGGCTAGTTGCTATTTCCTTTCGGAGTTTTCAGTCCGTCTGAGTATTATGACGACCAACGGCCAGTCCAGGCCACCAAACGACAGGAGTGCACATCATAATATTCATTGAAGTAAGCACAAGACAAGTGATGCAAGAAAGAAACCATGAGGAATGAAAGAGGCGACCGAAAGGTCTCAATGTCATATATCATCAACGAGATTCAAAAAAACGTTGATACCTTGTGTTCTGCGTTTTTAAATGAAAAATGTCCTCCTGAGGAAAGGCAATATAGTAGTCAACTCGATATGATATAATGAGGATGCTTGTAGCGAAGAGATCGTTATATAATTTTTCTGGTGATCTATTTCAATAGATGAACAATGTAGATAGGTACCTACAGAATATAAATTCTGGTTATGTATTCTTGTAAATGATGATGAGCTTTCGTTTCGTTAGCTGCAGCTCTATGCTGGCTGCCTACACATTTCTCATCTTGTTGACGACAAGTTATATGTATCATGTGGAGACAAGCTCAGAGAAAAACTGAAGACAATTTCTTCCTGTCAGTTTTTGTCTTTTCGTGCCGTCCAAAGCAACCACCACTGTAAAAACGGTGAGATAGATGCAAGATGTAGTGTACAACATAAAAAAATGTCATTCCCTGCTCCAAGTCGTCGTCGTCTTGTTGGGTAATAATGAAATGTTATGGAGATGGATGGATAGAATAGACGGACTATTATATAGAAGCACGGAAAACGGACTGAGGGCTTCATTTTTTATTTTTTGAACCCTCTGCTCATTGTCACATTCATCATCAGTAAAAAACAGTCCCGATTTCCAAAGGGAAAAATCCATTCCTTTCCCTTCGCTCACATAGTTCGTTTAGAACTATTTAAGTTTATCTTCGAAATTATTATAAGCAACATTTTAGGGTATGTAAACAGTAGTTGTTTAGGTTGTGTAGGTAAACGTGCATACATCGAAAATCCATGTTTTACCTGTTCAACTTTCAAAAGACGAAGATAATGAAGGTCGACGTTGGTACCGACATTAAAAGGAATTTATTACATAAATTGAGGACTCCTGACTTGTTGGAACTAAGAGAAAGGATTGCTTTTGTCTCTTATTTCATGATGGGTGCTCAATGACCTTTTTTGTTTTATTATTATTATTCTCCTCTGCCTTTCTCATTCCAGATCGAGGAGGAGGCATTAGGTGGAATGCATACTTTTCATAATTAAACTTGAAGGGACTAGCTTGGCGGACACACACAAAATGTTGTCGACACGCAATGCGCGGCAATAAAATGCGACAACAATTGTTCATAATGATGATGAAAATCAAGATAGATAATAATGATATCACTGCTCTCCCTCAGTGGTTCTGAGAGACACTGATGTAGGTTGTCGTCTCCTGCATGCCTGCCATCAACACAACTGTTTGAACACTATTAATCTTCCGTTCTCTTAAAAATTTTAATATTTTAAATTCATAATGACTTCACTTGTGGAAGAAACGTTTAATAGCATTAAGTAAAAGCAAGCAGCAGCTTTCATCCGTTCTCTCCCAAAAAATCGTTTCAGTTTCAGGTGATTTCAATTTAAAAAGATTGTGCAAGAACCAGCATTGAAAAATGATTGTAGTTGTTTTTTAAATAAAAATGGGGTCTCATGATGTTGATTGCTATGTGAACTGCATTCATAAATATTGTTTCCTTGAGTTCATATTAGACCGATTACGCAACAAAAATTGATCAATGATCTCATCATTAGTCCGGTCCCAGTCATTCTTCTGCCTTATAATAGTAGGATATGTGCATGTATGTGTGTGGCGTGTTTTTCTGATAACCTGTTGAGATTATTTTGCCAACATATGTCAAAGAAAAGCAGCATTACTTTTTCTTATGCTCGTTTCATTTATCAACCATCAACCTCTTCTCCCAGTAGCGGTTTCTCCAGAAGCAGTCTTCAATCTTGTCACTCTTTTTACCAATATATATTTCTAAGCAAAGTATCCAGTGAGGCTAAATTGCTTTTGTTGAGAGCAAGTTGAAATTAATTATTTAAGTTAGTCTGGAAACACACATTTATTATCATCAATATAATGTAGTTTCCTCTCTATAAAATAATATGGGGTAATCAAAAATTGTCGTTTGTGATTATAACTAATGGCAACTTTTTTTTCCGGTGACGGAATGAATAAACTTTATATTCTGTCTGATATTGAATTACTTGTTTGTATTGTACAACAATAATATTATCTTTATTTATTTATTCTTGTTAGCATCCTCATTATTGCTCGTGTGCGTACTTTGTTAGTTTCTCCTTTCACTCCTCTTCTAATTTAAGTTGGTCTTGATCCTTAAGAGAATAAAAAGAGATTGCACCTGGGTGGCATTGCACAGCGTGGCACGGAACTCCAGTCCATATGAGTCAGGCCAGAGCAAAACGGCTTATTTTGTGGATGTACCTTTGGCGATGCTGGCATGCAATAAACGTCTTCCTTCGTGGTATTGAGTGCATACTTTGTGATATTTGATATGAGATGGAGAAGAAAAAAGAGCAAAAAATGTGGATAATATGAAGATGTCTTTTAAAATATGGAAGGAGTAAGCATTATCCTCTTTTGGGTGGCTCATTCACTGCAACTCAAAGATCAAGCATCAATCTCCCCTTTCACGTAATCTAATACGGAGCTTAAAGGTGGACAATTTTTATTTCCTCTGTATGGACAAATCATGCATATTTTCCTTGTCTGTTGATGAGCAAGAAGTTTTGTTGTTGGGATCCTTGATTACCTTGATTTTGATCGCGCTGCTGGCTATTTTAAATGCAGGGATAGTTGTGTCATTGTTATTATGATGCCGTTTAAGTAGTTGAACTGATCCCAAAAATCTTGATGATCATGTGATTCATGGGATTTGATGTAATCGACAGAAATGAGAGCTTTGGTGTTCCATCAGTCCGACCTGTATATTAGACTGACTCCTTTTTAAGTATAAAGCTGGCAATCTTCTTCTCTTCCAATGTTTGTTAACGGGGAGCCGAAAACCAGATCAGAGATGTTGATACGCCGACCGACATGATGATTTTTTCTTCTTCTCAATGGAATAAATGAGCCTGTTTAGTGAAATAAAAATTCTTTGCTGTGAGCCCTTTGACTAGGCGACTTTGCTCGGTGCAGCTTCAACATTCTCTTCCAACATGCCCTGTATTAGTTCTCTACAATTTTCAACGATATTTTTCTTTCGCCCTTCCATCATCCATAACCGGAATTTGTTTCATTCCTTTTGAAAAAATGCGGAGGATGCATAATCACAATCAGCTTTATCAATGAATATATCAAAATCAAAATGCATGCGTTGCATACTTTATAAAAAAAGTAGAAATTCTTCCAGGACTTTTGATGAAACATCTCATGATTAGCATGACATTTCTATACCCCATTGTGTGGCATGCTTGCCAAGCACTCGGTATGAAAACAGGTCAGTTTGTCAAGAGTTCAATAGGGTCAGTAACAACACGAAGTCTGATCACTCACCCGTTCATCCTCACCATCACCAAAGTGGCAAAAATGAAATACAGTAATAATTCGACCACAAACTTCCTATGCACCAACTATGACAATTCCTTTCCTTCGATTTTCTCTGTCTTGACTACATCAATCCCTCTTGATCACCATTATCATTATTATTTCCACCATTTATTATTATGATTATGATTATTATTGGATCGTGACAGAAATGAATTCAATACACAACAGCATCTTCTTCTTCTTCTTTTGAAAGAGGAACCAGACGGAGCTACAAAAAATATTGAATTTTTCGTACTTGTTGTATATGTGAAGGAAAAAGTGGATGATCAGTGTACACGACAAGCTAATTCTAGTTCCATAGAGTGTAATATTTTTTGTAGTGTGTTCTCCTCTCCGCTGCTTTCATTGTATTCGGTTAAGACAGGTAAATGAAGTGGTATTGTTGATGATGAGGTTTCCTCGTGTGATGATGATGGTGATGGCAATGTGATGGGTTTTTGAGGAATTGGAAAACGTTGTTGGTGGATTTTGAAGTTGAGTGGATATTAGAGGTGAGATGTGTATGTATATATTAATGTAGTGAGTATTGTTATGAGACCGCTTGCTGTGAAATATACTTAACCATCACGACGACAATGCAACCAACCACCACCACACACAACATGAGCTCAACATCCTTCAATAATGATTAGAAACATGGTTCAGAGGAAATAAAAAATGGAGAGGGAATATAATATAACAAAAAAGTTTTTTTAAAGGAAAATTAAGCTGGCACAAAGTTTACCTCAGTTTCCATTCAACTCTCATTTAAAACATGCAATGGAAAGCAGCAAAACGTCGTATTTTTTGGATGATGAATGTAACAATGTCACAATGTACAGGACAATTGAGTCACGCCAAAAGGAAGTTGCAGTAGACTAAGCAGTAAGCAGCAAATCTTCACATCATATCACCGTCGTCTTCAATCATAACGTTTCTGTTATTATGGGATGCTCACCAGACCCCAATCTTTCAGTATTTTTGGGGAAACGATTTCTCCGTCATTGAAAGGTTTTAAGTTTAGATTGAAACAGTTTTTTCTGAAAATTGCACTATTTATTTGCAAGTAGCACGTGCTAACTCGAGGTTGAACTCGACAACAAGAGTGCTGGTTTGGTAGTATGAGATAGTATAGAAAACTGTTATACACGACCTGTCGAGTAAATGGAAGGGAGTAAAGTAGAAAGGTAAATAAATTCGCACTCTTTTCAAAGGATAAAATAGGGTGTGAGAGACTCTGTCCACAGCTCTATCCTTTTTTGCAGCATTAAGTAAAAACCTTCTTTTGTGGTTTTTACCCTGGCAGCTTAGCAGAACGGATAGCAATCATTATCAGCCTTCTGTTGTGTGCATACACATACATGAGTTTAACTTTCACATTGAAAGTGCACTCTGCGCTTTTCGTATTTTCTACCTTCACTCACTTTTAAATCCGATGCGATGCAGTGCATCAATTTTCCAGGATGGATAGCTCACACAAAATGCGTCATGTTCAGTTGAGCATATTTCACTCACTTCCAACAACCAGGCACAATGATGCAAACAGAGTGGAGAACTGGAGAGTAGTACATCCACATGCAAGTGTATATGGGATAAATAGAGGGAAGACGAGTGAGTGAAGTGAAACCATGAAACACTTTTAGCTCTAATCGGTTTGTTTGCAGATAAGAGAAACCGTCTCCTCTCTTTGGATTTTTGGTGGTAAAAAGCAGCTTTCCCTCATCATCATCATCACAACACGCTTTTCATACTCTCTGTCAGTTCGGTGATGATGGTTTGCAATGCGTGTGTGTATGATGCATTACATGCTTTGCATTAGCTTAAACACACAGGCAAACATGGAACACGAGCCTTTTCTCCATCCTCCTCCTGCTGAATGTGTATGTGTTTCCATCAACCAAACAATCTTCTCGGTTGGAAATGGAAGAAAGGCTTTTGTTGGAAGAATTGGATGAATATTATTGTCTGTCGCCATTTTTTGTTTGTTTATGTGCGTAAAGTAGTGCTCCAGCGCATTTTTCCTTCCCAAACTTCTCTCCATAGCATTACGAAAGGAAATAAAAGCAGTTTTTATCCTAACAACATGTCAAAGAAATGAAATCCGACATTTCCCATTCCTCTCTGTCTTACTCGTCATATACATATCATATACGTGCATGCATTTTTCTAGCTCCATTAGCATTGCACTTACAGAACTTTTTTTTGAAAATATTTTATTTAGTTTTTCAGGGCAAGGCACTTCAAAAAAAACTTTTCTTCCTAGAGAAAATGGCATTTTTTTTCTTCAAATAACGAGGCGCAAGATTAATTGACAATTATATTCCAATTTCCAGAGGAACGGTGCATGATGGTGTGAATGTGAATGGATTGCATATTATGTAACTTCAGGATCAATGGATAAAAAGCATTATGATCTCCATGAAGCGTGTGCACTGCATCATCACCATCATCGTCGTCATCCACTCGTGAATTTTTGTGAATGAAACTGATGCATTCTTCCTCTGAATACTCATGAAGGGGATAATGTTGATGATGTGTGGTGTGGAGTAGAAAGTGGAGATGCGGATGCACGCACAGCGGTGTGGCTGCTGCTGGTCCCTTACAGAAAATCTACTATTTTTGGTGTGGAAAGATTCATGATGCTACATAAAAATTGTTGTATATTTACAACTGAGTTGTGCATCCGATACTAAATACTACTTGTATGGTGGTTTGTTGGGAACATGGATGATCATGATGAACCCCTTTACAGGACATTTCCTTTAGCACGATATATGTTAGGGTGGCTGAAAACTATTTACACGGCTACTTTTCAACTTTTATTCTCAAGTACATAACTATGAATATGGATGGGTATAAGTCCTCAAAAGAGTGAACGAGGAGTGAACAAGAGACCATTATCATATTAGCAATAAAATCCCAGTCATTTCCTGACCGTTTTATTTTTCTGTGAATGATGTGAGCACGATGCTTCACAGCAGAGACCAGCTCACTAAAACTACTGCACTGCAGAACCCAGCGCATTTGTGTCCATACTTTGTATTTTTGTGCATTCATTTCATTTGCTCTTCTGGCTGGATGCAGTTTGAGCCGAGCCAAACTAACTATAATATTTCACATTCTGAACGTCGAAGGAACATGCACGGTGGTGGTGATGGTAGGTATGGAGAAGGAACAATTATTTCAAATTCTCTAAAAAATGGTTACCTGCTGGGTAGCCAGAGAGAGAGAAGAGTGTTCTCTGTAGCAGAGACGACTAAAAGGCATTGTTGTTACGAGTTAAAAGAAACATGCGTCCATGAGCTTCAATCGTCCTCGTGGTCCTTTTTCCTTCGTACTTGTGTTTTTCATGGGGCTATTGATGAGCAAAATGTAAAAATGGTAGTAATACTCTGTATTACAGTCTCCTTTTTCTTCATGAAATGAAGTATGGAAGCTAAAAACTGACGAGTTTAAGCTGGCTTGTGAAAATGCATTATGAGAGGAGAAAAAAGGATTTCAACCTGAGGCTATTTTTTGTGAAGATGTCTTTTTGAGAGGAGTCATTTTCAGCAAAGTTGAATTCGAAGAAGAGCTTAATAAGAAAAGGCAAGGCAGGATAAAAAAACAAGGTGGTAGGCGAGGTTGGTAGCTTCAGATATAACTGAATACTGCCATACTTTTATACTATTGCACTTTGCCAACTTCTTTTCGTTATCCAGATCAATTCATTATTAATATTATGTGCTAGCAAATTCTTGTGCAGCGCTGGGAACTCTGTTCAAAAGGTGGTTACGAGAAACCATGCTTGTAGGTGCCTTCATTATCATTACCAGCGACTGTCAAGCATTTGTTCCTTTTCATGACCACCACGTTTGATTTATGCTTCCCTGCCACACTGCTCTTTTCAAGATTGTTGAATCCTTAAACAAGGAATTATTTACGAGAACTAGAAATACAAAATGAACATGAGCTCCTTTTCTCTGTCTAGCACGAAATAATGAATGCTGGTTTCTTCGATTGGGCAACAGTTGCCTTATTTTCATTTTCATAGTCCCATTCATTTCAATTCTGAGTGGATTACATATATGTATACAGTATGCATGCATAGTTGGTGCATTTGAAAACTTTGGCTACAAAATCTAAACCAACTTATTTTATGTCCACTTTTCCATACATAAAACTAATCCCGGAAGTGTTTCTGATGATGGAAACCATGCTATGCAAAAAAAAACCTATAAAATGCTACTTTGACCATGCCGCCTTGGCAAAAAAAGTATATAAATACGGACTCGTAATTGCACCTAAAAGTACCGTATTTGTATAGGCTTTTTGAAATATCCTAAAATAAGAAACCTCTCCTCGTTGCCTCTCCTTGTTCAGCATTCCCAGCTTCTAAACAACGAGGACTGTACAGCAAGTTGTGAGATGTGATTATCCAAATTTAACCCACCTTTACTTGGCATATGAACGTAATATTGCCTATAAACTATAATTTCTTCTTCTTCTTAGCCATTATCATTACCTTCTGCCTGCCTATTATCATTATACTAGGCATAGAACGGAAAGAAAAGCAAAAAATATGATCCTGGTAATTCTCAACAAATGCAACTTAAAGCCTTTCCATCAAACACAAAAAATTATCATCATCATCATCACAAAATATACTATAATTGCCCTCCCTTTCCATTCCATTTAGGATTGAGACAAGGACCATTCTGTTCCTCATAGTATGGTAATCTATTATTCTGGCAAGATGCTTTTTCTACTTAATTTTTGATGTATTCATTTTTACGCAACTGGCTCTCTTCAAAACTAGAGAGCAGGCGGAACAGAGAACATCTGAAGCGTTGGCTTCGTAGAGCACGGTATCCCTGTTCTTGGAGATGTGATGATGCAATGCAATGTTTATGTTGTGGTGTTATGTTAAGTAGTTAGTCAGAAAGTGTGAGGCTGGAGCTGTGAAAGAAGGAATGCCCTCACCGTTATTGTTTGGAAATGGCAATTACCTGCCAAAAGCGTTTTTCTTTGCGTACACTCTTGCTCCTTCTGTTTCTGTAGTTTTTACTGGAAAGAAAAGAGACGTCGTGACCACGTTTTTATATATATTTCTATGTGCATATGTAAACTTGTAGAATCGAGTTGGAAAAGGATTATTGCCATGGCGTACTGAGAGAGGCCCTTTGGAACGGTTAGCTGATATGTCAGATTTTATAATATCGGTAAAACTCAGGGTTGATTTTTTACTCTCTCGAAATGCTCCATTCTGTTACTATTTGAACTGTAATGTTGTGAGCGTTAATGAAGGAAATAAAGTTGAAAGTAGACCATCTGCAATGGAGTGGTTTACTTGTATGATTTTTTGTTTTGTGAAGAAAAGGGAGTTGCTTGTACGTGAAGTTGTGTCTTACTCTTAGTTGAGTCTACGTGTTCATCCTCTTCTTGACTTGGATTTTTTTTTGTTGTGGGATAGAGTGAAGATGAGAATGAGGGTTTCGTCGTCTCTTCTTCTTTTTTCATTTTCTTCTCAGCGGAATCCTTTAGATCTATTACGAGCCCGAAATTGAAGTAATGGAAGCCGACATGTATACATGCATATTTTACAATCACTCACTCAAAGGAAGAATCTCTCTTTCGCTCCTTTGCCTTGACTTGTGTGAAAAACTAAAGTAAATCCAATCTTTTCTCATCTTTCTTTTCTTCTTTAGCGGTGAACTACTATTTCCAGCCAGCTCTCTTTTTTTAACATTACATTCGCATATGTGTATACTTATATATCTACGTAGATATTCTCAACGTTCAATGTGGGAAAGGAAAAGTCAGGAGGAGAGAGGGGATCGGATGAGCAGGGCGCCTAAAGCTCAAGCCGAAATCCATTTCACACGGGAAAAAATGTACAGGTTTATCGATCGATTTCCTCAAAGCTCCAGCCACCATTCCGACTTTTCGGAATATCCATTAATTATTCGGAGCTGACTGAATTATGTGGATATAAAAGGCAATTTAAGTGATTAAACCTAATTAACAATGCTATATAATGACATTCTCGATGACAGAGGAATGAGCTTACAGGAATTGGATGCACGCAACTCAAACACGTTGCGTTGGGAAATGTTTGGATTCGCAGGAAAAGAAATATTTGCCTTGCGTTTAAGTAGTCATGATTTTCCATAATTTAAGATGATTGATTAAATGTACACTCGGATTTTGGAAATGGGGAGGGGCATGGTAATCAAATGACACAACCTCCTTTTATTTCCCTAGCTCATTATGTAATTATTACGTAGGACGGTAGTTTTGGGAATTGTGTAAACAAAACATTTAATTTAATTTCTCAAAAAATTGTGAAGGATAAATTTGTTTAACAAAATGACTTCAACTTACTCAGCAACCACGACACCATAATGACCTCTAGGGTGTACCTAAAACTCATCATGATAATGGTCATTAAAAGGAATCCAACTTTGAATTAAACTGCCATTTTGCTGTTCCATGATGAATGACACGGCGCTCTTGCAATGACGACTGTCATGATGATGATCATCATCATCTTCACCTTTCACAAACAGCAAAAAGCATGAAAAAATACTTTTTATGATAAATGGATAAAGACATTTAGTTTGCATTTCCCTCGAATCTATTCTCCCTCATTTCCAAATATAAGTGGAGGAGAATGATTGCTTCATAGTAAAGGAAGTTTCATATATCATCATCATATGCATTTGGTGTAATGTAAGGGAAGCCTTGCCGCTTTATTTCAGCAACATAGTGGCTCATCTAAGAAATGTTTTTGGGCTTAATTAGCAGCATAAAAATATAGAGGTACAAGAATGCACAATCATTTATTTCTCCTCCTTATAAATAAATACACGCTATAAATTCCAGATTCACACAACGCAATCCACAAGAGAGAATTTGTGTAGGTTACAGAAAAAGAAAAGAATTATAGGTTTAGTTGAGTGCTACTGATGATCATGATATTTTCTGTGCTTCCTTGTTCCTCTCTCATCTATAAATTTGCATTCCCATTATTTGGTTCATTTTGTGAGTGTGATGGTACTCATGTACTTATGCATACTTTCATAAAAAAAAGGATTGCAAGAATAGATGCTTTGTATAAAAAAAACCTGTGAGTCTAGCGCTACTGCAGTCGGCAGTCATAGTCAAACGCGCATATTTTGTATAAAAATCGGGCTTCATTCTCATTCCTCTCTGTCTTGGTTCTTCTGCTGATGATGTCATGTCAGACAAGACGGATTTCTCCCATTTGTCACTCCTCGCGAGTTACAAAAACGTAGTCTCCTACTCATACTCACATACTTCCATGTTACGTTACCTTCCTTCTTCGCCAGCACACGGGTTAAATACTCCTTTGTACTTACAGCAGAATATCAATATAATTACTTTTTGTGTTGGGGAGAATGGGAGTAGGCATCAGCCTAACATTTTTGCATTTTTTCTTTCTCTTCGTCTGCTTATTTGCTTGAGCTGTCTCCTTGAGCAAATAAGAACAAGGGATTAGAGAACATTAATACTTTTTACATTACACCAAAAACTACTACTACTTCTTACTTCAGATATCCATCCATCCTTGTTGATTTTTGCATATTATACCGGTTTTCCCTTTGCCTTTTCCTCCTCCATGCTGCATATGATGATGGTGATTGTTAAAAAAGAATATTTTGTACTTACTTGTCTTTTTGATCTGTCTGTTTCTGACGGTTTTTTCCTCTCGTAAATTATTGCCCATTGCTCTTCTAAGCTATTTGTCACGTATACCATATACCATCATCATACCATACCATCAGCCTTTTCCTTTTGCCAATGCCACACCAAAAAGTATGAGAGAGCTTAGCATCCCATGTCATCATCATCATTTCAAGACATTTAACATTCTTATGCATATGGATAACACGCATTTTTTGCAGGGAGAATGAGGTCTTTCCTTGATGCAATCCATTCATCCTTAATAAATCTACGGATCTCATACATTTCTTACTAGCGGGGAAATTCGTCTTAAGCAGACACAACAAGTCTAATTTGCTGAAAAAGTCTTCGAGGTTTTCAAAACATGAGGAAGCCACTGATTGCGTACTGTTGACACACCTTGTCCTCCCTGGTTGAAATAGTTGGAGTTTTGGTGAACATGAGTTTCTCGGAATTTTAATAACAATTGAGGTTTTTGCTTCTCCCTCACTAGTACCCAGTTCATGTCCTTTCATGTAACATTTTTTCATTTCATTTCATGTTCAAAGGAATATTTCCTTTCATTTCATGTGACATGAATTTCATGTAGCCAAATACATACTTCATTTCATGTAATCATGTACATGCATGTACATGCATGTCACATGAATATAGACAAAATTCGTCAAAAATCAGTCATTTTTATCCATATTGCCGTCACATGTAGTATGGAAAGGTTATAAAACTACTTAAAAGTAAATGAAAGCTGAAAATTACTGTACTTTTATTAGAAATATTCGAAAAGCGTTCGATATATGACTTGCTTCAAAGTATTTATAGTGAAAATATGAATGAAAATCACATTCATGTACATGCATGTGAAGGATTTCATGTCATTTCATGTAAGGCTAAGAAATTCATGTTTCATTTCATGTAGCCTGCAAAAATTTCCTTTCATGTAAGGTGACATGAAAGGACATGAAAGGACATGAAATGAAATTTTCATGTACATGAGACATGAACTGGGTACTAGCACCATCTATATCCACATGTGTGCCTAATAAAAGATGCACGAGTAGTAAAGTCGAAAGAAGTGATGAAGTGAAGACCATCATGATATGGTATAATATGATATGAGGATGGTGGTGTGAAGGGACGCAGCGTGAAATGGAAATAGAGAAATTTGTAATTTAATAGTTTCCCATAAAAAATAGATCTCATCTTTTTTGCACCCTTTGAGCTAATTAAATTCGATATGTTTAAGTGTAGGTAGGTACACGTAAGTATTCATTCTCTTCCTCCTCTTTTGTACTCTACATTGCTTTTATTTACGAGGTGTAAATAAGAAGTGTGATGATGGGTTATGTCATTATGCACAATTCTATATTAATTTTTTACCTTGTCTGTCAATCAGCATGGTTGATGGGGTTCACTCAAAGAGGTGAAATTATTGCCGTCTTCAAGGAAATGCTTGAGTTTACAATAGAAAACGGCATGAAACAAAAGTTAGGCCGATTTGGTCCTTAAAATGTGAGTTATTGGGACATTCTCATTTATTATTAATTTTCATGGTCAGTATTGCCATGATGATTTAAAGAGAATTAAAAAATAAATAAAACGGCGTGGCTGGGATCAGTATTGGCATTTTTATGTCGCACCTTGAGCGAGAATAGCATTTTAAAGTGTGTATTATGGATTTAGAATGCTATGTATGTCATACACATAGAAAAAGCATGATGATGAATGATGAAGATCATGATGGTTTTTTTTTCGCTCTGTAAAATTGTTAAACAAATTACGAAGGCTTACCTACTAAAAACATTTATTTGGGAATGACAACAGTTGTTTAGAATGCCTTTTTTATCTTTGTGTGTAGCAATAAGTACGCACAAGCGCACACTACTTTACAAGTATACAAGCTACTTAAAACTTTTAAGATTTTGTCTACAACTCTAATCGGATTTCGGTACAAAAAAGGGAGACACACACGAGAGTAAGTACAGTGTAAAAACAAACATTGCTTCAGAGGAAAAACTGTTGATGATCATGATCACGAGCGTGATAGTGAAAAGGCTTAGCTACAAACTGGGCTGACCTATCTACCATACCACCTGACTGGACAGACAAAACTTTACATGATTCAATGAATACGTCACCAAATCACAGCCCCACTTCATCTACCAAAGCTTAATAAAGATAGCCAGTAAATCTGAAAAATTAATATTCCCAAGTGAACACGTTTCAACCATATTCTAGCAATCAGCACACGTGCGCAGTGCTACAAATACAATGACTGAAAAAATTGGGTTGGCTGTTGTTAGTACATCCATTTAATCATTTTGTTTTGTTCTCGGATTATCTCGCTAAAATGAATGAGTTTATGTTTGCGGATTTGCATGTTTGGATTTTTGTAAAGAATGAAAAGGAATAATTGTCAAAATAGGAGTTTTAGGGTTGTTCCCACACATGCTGAAAAAAACTGCAGTCAATAATTTTTATTGCTGTTGCGCAACAACTTATTTCTCTGTTTCCCTTTTCTTTCCGTCTATTTGACGTGACATGGGCATCACATTGTTTTGCCTTGTTTTGAGCCAAGACCTAAAATGAGGCTTACATGTAAAACTTTTGAGCATGCATGCATGTTGTTAAATGATAAATGGAACTGTTGAACTAATCATAAGTTCCAATATAGATATTCATTCCTTGTTCGTTTTTAGCAATTATTACGTCGTATTTATTGCAATACGATTTCAGAGGAATGAGGACAACTGAGAGAGATAAGTCTTTTCCTTTTATAAACGTAAAAAATATAAATGTTTCATTTCTTCAAAGAAGAGTGGAGAGGGATAAGTGTTATATAAGGAAGAAAAGAAGGATCCTCCCTTTTTGTCTCAAAAGAAAAAGAAAAAAATACGTATCTCTTGACTTAAATGGCTAACACTAAACATTATCTTTTAACAATTATTGTATGCTCCTTGGTGTTGTTGGTTGTTACTAAACTTGAGCAAGAGGACGAGAGATGAAATGAAGCGAGCCCATTATAATAATTGTTTCTTTATACACAACGCAGACATGTATATTTTTAGGTGGTTCTTATTTCAAAAGCTCATGTGTGAGTGTGACTCTCACTCAACCTTCATAAATTTTTCGCTTCATAGTCATCTATACATGAAAATTGTCCATTGATAGAGCCCTTTTTGATTGACACATTTTATTTCCCATTTTTCATTAGCGAAGGCAAATCGGCTTTTAATCGATAGCAAATGTGCTAAAACACTCATTGATTTTTTGGAAACGCCTCATCATCTGTCAGAAGCGATCTCTCCTGTCATGTCATGCATTTGACCAACCAAGTGTGCGAAAATGGGAGAAAAATCGCCCTTGCTCATTTTTGCATCGAGGAAAGGTACGCTATGTGCATATTGAGTTTTCGCTCCAAAAATGCACTGGACTATTTCCAAACTCAGTGTGTAGTTTTGTGGAAAGCGTAGATGATTGAATGAAAAATTAATGACAATTGCTCGGTTCTGTTTAACCAGTCCATATGTTCGTACAATTTTCATTGAAGGTTAAGTAAGCGGGTCGTGTGGTTATTAAAGAGATTTCAATTAGCATATCTAATAAAGCCTTTGTTAAACACTACTTGCATAATATGTCATATAAAAGTATTAAATCCTTGCTGGAGTGTATTACAAACTGAAAATGCAATGCTTGACACAATGTTGTGTGATGAGTAACATAGGGTAATACGGGATAAGTAGCTTGTCCTTGGGCAGGTAACTGCAATTTAACGACATAGCTAGGCGATATGTTGCTGTTACTTCGTTCTGAATCCGACTTTAACGAATTGATAGCTGTTGCAAACGTTCTCTACCTGTATTCCAGGTTCGTCGTTCGTTGAAAAAAATTTAAGGCAAGAGGTCAAGATGGAAACTACGCCAGCAGAAATCGTTGCTGTTCAGGAAGAGAAGGAAAATTCGCCGTCAAAACGTTTTTTTCTTGAAAATTTGAAAAATTTCCGCGATCAACTTCGATAAAGTCGTCTTTATTAACGTCGCATAGTTCTAACTACCATCAAATTACTATTACCAAGTAGAGCCAAGGATGAGGCTGCAGGGAATGATATTAGACGTTCATGATGACATAAGTTAGGGATTTGAATTTGCCAATACAATGTAATGGTTTCATTTTGATGGACAAACCAGAATACCTACACACTTCGGCAACAAGACACGTATCATTTCTTATTGATCTGTTGCTGTGCATGTCATGTCGCTCTTGTCCGCATTAATTATGATTATGTTCCGTCTTGTTGTGCCCAAGCTTGTTTCCTTTTTAACGAAACGAAATGTAGATAAAATTGTGAGTAACTTGGTAATATGTAAAAAGGGAGTTAGTATTTGTTTTGAGTTTCGGTAATTTCGTGCCACATTTTATTGGTATCAAAATCAGAAACGAAACCAAACCCACCTCTCAATTTGATTTATTTATTTCATCCCATGTTCACATATATCTCGCAACCTCCATATCAGCTAGCCTCACAATCACAACTTCAGCTGCTTGGGAAGCCCAGTCAGTCACGTCCGCTATGACTTTGAATTGGAGGCATATAAATATTACTGTTTGTTAGTTAAGTAAAATGAAAAGCTGTAATCAATTTCGATTCGAAATTGAGTTTCAATTTTCATTTCAATATCTCAAGGAATGTCTTGTATTATCTGTCCGATTTTCAATGAGAATTTCTCATCATTACCATAAATTGAGCTACTTGTCACTACAAACAAAAATCACTGACCGGGTAAGAATTCTTATTGGCAGGCCATAGTTGTTGCAAATAAAATCAAAGTGAAGAAGAGTGATTTACTCATGTTCACTGTCGTCATTTATTCGGTGGAATAAAACAGTGTATTTATTTCGATTGAAAAAGCATTCCTCAATCATCCACCTACGCACTCCTTCATATCCTTTTACCTTTTGCAATCTTCGGGGCTACGTGAGACATAACGTGACAAAAGTCACAACAGCTTACTTCTACTAATTTTTCTTTCCTATCATGTCGCTCGGTATTTGACAAACAGAAATTTATCTAGAAATGCGACAAAAAAACTAAGTCGATGATTCCACAACAGTTTGGTAACTTACCTGACTTTTATCTTGTGAGTGTATTGGTGATACCATTTCTTATTTATTTTCTTTTTTGCCGTCAGCCAAAACATAAAGCTCGCAATTCGTTGAGCTGATTAAAGTGATTTTTGAGCACGTATAGATCTACTAACGTATGTATCGTGTGTGTAAGAATATATATGTATGGCATCCTTTTTATCTGGGATCATATTATCTTGATCATCAGTCTTGTCCTGTACTTGCACTGTGTCTGCTTTAATGGTCCATCGACGAGAAATATTGAAATGCCAGTTCAGCTGTAAAACTGTTCAAGCTCCTGCTCATCCTCTGAGTTAGCTCATTCAGCTCAGCTCTGCTCTCTTTTACTATATGGTTTTAGCTTTGGTTTGGCTTGCTCTGGGTTTTTGGCTACTAAAAAAGTTAAAATATCAAGTTACGCCCTTGTCTTATAAGGAACTTTTCTCCGCTTCTAAAAGCCAGATCATCATCATCATCCCTGAATATTTGAAACATGTTTCTTCTCTTTGCGTACAATTTACAATTATTACCACTTGTTTCCATTTAAACTCGTCATCCATATGTAAATCTTGTTTTATCCATATATACACCCATTTTTTACCTTATAAACACACACAACATACAACCACAGCAGAGCTCCGTATCTATTTCAGAGATGAGCTCAAATGGGGGTTTAAACCAGAAAAGATGAGCAAAAAACAGATTATTTTGCATCAATATATTTCTCTCTAGGTTTGGTCCACTCCAGACTCCCAACATAAAGCAAGACATACTCTCAACCTGTCACTCAGTTCCCTTTCGGTCTGAACACTACAAAAGGACCCATATCCACTCATAAAATGAACTTTAATGCATAGCTAATGTCTACATATGTGCCCGAGCTATCATCATATCATATCATTCAACAGTTTACCCAAAATATGAGCCCAACACCAATTTATTTATGTGCATTTCATTGTCATAAACTCCAACGGTCTTCAGCAAAAAAAAAACCTGTGGCGAAACATTAGGAAAGAAGTGAGATTGAGATTGCTTTGTTTGCAAATGGGGAGGACCACTGGAAACATTTCATTTTGCCGAGTTTAGGAGCTGAAGGGGCAGTCTGACATGAAATGCCTTGAACAAAGGCTTCTCTCTTTGTTTTTGTAAAACGAATGACTTCTAATCATTATATATTTTACGCTAATTACAATAAAATTTACATGCATTTAATTAACACGATCACATTGTTTACTTTATTGTTTGGACATTGTACGAGCCTATCTTTGCATTGTATTGTGAGTGTGATTATGCATGCACCATTCAGCCGAGTAGTTTGGTAGTGCAAGCATCCCATAAATCTC
Source organism: Orchesella bifasciata (assembly GCA_034697805.1). Lineage (NCBI taxonomy): Eukaryota > Metazoa > Arthropoda > Collembola > Entomobryomorpha > Orchesellidae > Orchesella > Orchesella bifasciata. Next base: position 25,175 of record JAQGAP010000819.1, read on the forward strand.
TCTCAAGTCACACAAGAAGGTAATATACAATGTTAATATGGTCCTCGGTTACTGTTTTGCATAATATGATGAAGAAAAATGTAAAGTGTGAGGGGTGAACATCAAATCACAAAAAGTAAATTCTTGTTCAACATCACTCATTTTCTTTTGCAAGAGTAGTGTGGAGCCTCCTCCTACATAATTATTGTCATCCATTTCTGAATATATATATTTGTTTTAAAGGGAATTCCAATATTTCACCTTTAATCCAAAACTGTCCCATCCCAACCATGTAACACTTGGATATTATGACCAATTGAGCATATCTTAATTGGTATCGTCTCCCATTTTCATTGGACACAATTTTCGTTTTGGCAAGTTCCAGTCCTTAAAAAGCTTGCCGTGGTGATGGGATGATATGATGAGGAGGATACTTGAAAATAACATCTTTTTATGGCAACTTTAATGGTGACATCACATCACCATTATCCTCATCATCATCCCCATTTCATTTTGTGATTTGATAGTGAAATTTAAAAAGGGAGAATGCACCTTTTTTTATATATATTATGCTCGTATTGTCAACACAACCATTCAACTCCAGTTGGAATTGTCACTTTTCTGTAGGATAATGATTATTAGCTCATTTACAACGGTGAGATACGATAAGTTCATAATCACCAGGATTCAATTCCCACCTTTTGGCGAATTACCATATTTATCCCATTATTTCCCTGCTTTAATTGGCAAACCCGGTGTGTTATTGTTGCCACAGACGGAGACAAAAAGAAAGCATGAGGGAGCAAGAAAAAAGGCAAACTAATCATGATCTCACTTCATAAATCATTTCACCTCTGTGCGCTCACAATTTGTCTTGCAGGCCATTTCCTCACCTAAGCTTATTGAAGAGGTAGTTAGGCCGTTGGAAGGATTTATTCTTGCTCACAGTAAATTAGAAACCAATATCTATCCATATATACTCACATACATTTCTGCTCAAGATGATAATGACGATGATTAACATCAGCATGGTTTTCAGATGCTGAAGATGAGCCCCGTAATATTTCATTCTTTCATTATTTCTATCATCACCACGTGCTTTTCACTCCTCCAAAGGGAAACTGATGGATGGGCCAAAAATCTTGGTTCGTGTTCTAAAAGCAAACATGCTGCTCTTGCAATAATATATAAAAGCACTTGTTTCCTAAAATCGTATAT
>JAQGAP010000820.1:0-26350 GCA_034697805.1 Orchesella bifasciata
GGATCCATCTCTCTCGCAATGTGATGAGATGATGCTGATGCTACTTAATGGTTGTGCTCACCAAAAAAAATCAAGCCTTGACTCATTTCTTGCTTTTGATGATAATCATCATGTAGTGTGTGATGTGAACTGGATTTCGTCGTATCGTGGTGTGCTGCTAATCCGCAGCTAGAAATCAAACTTGGGATGATAAGGAAGGAATTACGGTTTAGTGCAATACATGCATGCATCCATGCAATCCCCCAAAAAATGGCTCATAATATTATATATAGAACTTTGCTTACTTACCGTACGAAACCATACGATTTCCCTTTTCCCTTTCGTGTCTTTTTATATTCAAACCCGTTTTTATGTTCACTTTTCTTTGTGAGCCCATTATATTATATGAGCATAAAACGTCTTAAAGAAAGTTCAATGAAAGGAGCAGCATGACTTTCGCAAAAAAAAACTTTAATGGCTTCGTTCTTGGATTCTAGGATGTACCATAGCTACAGCTTCGTAGAGATCCACTACTGACCTTTTTTTGGTAAAAAGAGAGAGCATTATTGGCAACAAGGAGAGATATCTCAGTTAAGATTTTTTGGAAACGGTTGAGCCATCAGGACGTATAAAAACTGGTGTAATTTATATTTTTTTGCCTTTTCCCACTTTCCCTGGATTTGTAAAACAAAGAGCATAAAACAAGATGGGAATGAGGAAGTGGAAAGGTTCAGTGAAGAAAATCGTCATAATGCGTACAAAGCAGGATCCATTTCGTGTATTTTATTGTGTTCTCTGTAATTGGGATGAATGGATAAGTTATCTTAAATTTTTGGGAGGGTTAGCCAAAGCCCTAATTTTGACTTCCCGCTAGATTCGGATCGCACATAAATTCCGTTTCATTTGAGCTCACCCACTAAAGTATCGTTTTGTGGTGGGTTGGTTGGGATGGGAGTGGAATTACTTATTGCACGTCCATAAATAGTTACCTAATTGCCACCCTGTACAACTTATTCGATCGGAGTTCTCTTTTGCAAAATGAGAGCGGAAAATCTCGCATCCTTTTCGCTTCCGTACTAATGCTGTTCTTTCACGGTTGATTTTGGTTTCCCGAAGGTTTTTGACGTTCCATCAGGCGCCAATTTCTTACCTTCCCATTCAGAGGAGAATGAAGTGGAAGTTCCTTGGGGCAAAGGGATCCTAGGTTGGGTTGCCGAGACTGGAGAAACCGTTAATTTGGACGTCGCTTATGAGGTAAGTGGAACAAAACGAAAGCATGGTTCCTAGAAACCCTAAAGTCTTTTTCGGAAACAGAAATCCCGACTCCCATGCATTTATTTGGAGGCAACAAAAGCAGGAGTCGGGGAAACGAGAGAATTAGTGCCCATTCCAATCCACTATTCAGTCTTCAAACGAAAAAAAACAAGTTGTTCCGCTACGCTGTAGGCGATCAAGCATGGATTCTGTTGCAAACAAAAGCACGTCCTTTCAAACGCTTATAATTTCCTTCACTCTGCTCTATTTCTTTAGGATCCCCGTTATAATGACGGGGTAGACAGGATCCTGGGGCAACACACTAATTCCTTGCTCTGCATGCCCGTTCGTGGAACCGGCGAGGAGGACATCATTGCTGTGGCTCAAGTGGTCAACAAAAGTGGGAAGGAGTGCGAGGACGAATATTTCACCAATGAAGATGAAAAGGTATAAAAATTGTGACACTTATTGGCCCACATTTCCCATCCACTTCATTTACTCCCTGTTGATTAAAAGGTTTACCGTTTATCACCTAAAAAGCTCAGCCCTAAAAAATTTTTATATGAGCACTTACTTTCGCTGCAGTAAAAAACAAGATGTTTTTCTAGTAGAATAACTTGTGACAATGAAATGATTTTATGTATTATGCCCATTATAAAACGTGCCCCTAATCCCCATCCACTTTTATTTACAGCTTTTGGAGACATACCTTCAGTTTGTTGGGATTGCACTCACTAATGCCCAGATAATGGAGGCAACTCGACGAGAATATGAGCGAAATCGGGTAAGCCCATTTTTCTTTTGGGTTATTTAGCTTTCATCCCTTCAAATTGAAAAGGATAAAGTTGGGATGATTTGGCCTTGGGCAAAACCCGCAAATATTTGCTGTTTGCTGAGCACACAAGGTGGTTGTGTGCGCCCAAAATAATTTTTGTTTTGGACTCTCACAGTCATCATTGTCTCCCATTTTGGGAGAAATGAGGAGGAGTTTGTGAATCAGTTTTAAAATGAGATTTAGCAATAGTGATTTATACTATACGGAGTGAGAGTGTATATTATGCAGATGATGATGAGAGTAATGCACTTTCGTGTTAAATTCACTCGACCATAGAGCCTCCTGGAAGTTGTGCATGATCTCTTTGAAGAGCAGACATCCCTGGAGAAAGTTATCTTGAAAATCATGCAGAGAGCTCAGCGTCTACTTAAATGCGAGAGAGCTGCGGTACTCCTTCTTGACGAGAATGTGGTTCCAAGTCAGGTACACGATATGCTCCGTTTCCTACACATTCCTTTTTTATTTTGCTTTCACCACGAAATATAAACATCAATGTATGTATGTAAACATTTTTCATCAAAAATGTTAGGACCAAGTTCTAATAGAACTTGTTGTGAAGAGTTAAGTGACTCAATGTTTAGCCTTGTATTTTTCCTTTGCACTACTACTTCTCACTTTAATTTATTCATTTTCCCTGAAGAAAAATCAAATCTGAATTTAAACTGCTTTGAAGTTTGAAGTGCCTTTATATCATAAAATAACTTGCATTACATTTTAGTAATTTATCACTGAAGGGAATATCAAATTACTTTGCTGCTCCAGGAGCAGTTTTTTGAAGAGCGTAAAGCAGTATTTTGAGTTTAATTGAAAAATTAGTTGATTCTTTCCTGGAATTATTTGGCTTAACTGCGCCACTACTATCTCACAATGTGTTGAAATAAAATCTTTCTGTTTGCATTGCCACAGGATATCGTTTTTTCCAAACTCTTTGAGCTCAACACTCCAATCAACGGCCATAATGATTTTGACACTCACTCCCATCGCTCAAGGTAAACTAAAAGAAAAGTGTAAGGTTTGTCAACATTGCTGGGAGAGGGCTTGATTTTTAGTTCCTCGAAGCACTTTATTGCTTATTGCAATGTGCTATCCAGCATGTTGAGCGTATATTATTGATAAATACTGCATAATTTATTTTTCTGCTTGACAACTTCAAAGTTCCGGCAAATCGTTCGACGGTCAGATCTCATGCAACCTGCTGAAGCTAGCTGAACAAGTGGCTGCAAGTGGAGAGGTGATCAACATCGCCGAAATTGTGGAAGTTGAGCGTGGTTGTGGAGGGAATCTCAGATCTTTGTTGGCCATGCCAATTCGTAACCGTCATTCCGAAATCATTGGTACGAGATTGGAACAATTACATAATATTGCAATATTGCATCTACACTCTTTCACGTTGCTAAATTGGCTATAATGTATTTTTCTTAAGGAGTCGCAACCATTGTGAACAAGTTGAATAGCATGCCATTCAATGAGCACGACGAACAACTTTTTGAGGTATATAACTCTTGTTTAATCTAATTTTCTGAGAACTCACCACCAGTTTGCAAGCCCTTCAAGAACAAAAATTGTTTTGTACTTAGGCATTCACCATATTTTGCGGACTCGGAATTAACAACACGCTAACATATGGGGAGCTTGAGATGGCTATTGCGAGACAGAAAGTTGCTATTGAGGTAACGAAACAGAAATTTTGCACAAGCGGTTGAGGTCGTTTACTCTCACCATATTTCGCGTCTACCTCCTTGTTTTTCTCAAACTATTCGTGATGTTGCGAATGCACGACAAGCAAGGAAAAGTGAAGCATCATCAAATTTTGACATGTGATTCCCTTTCACAATTTCCAGGTACTGTCCTACCACGCAACTGCTTCCTGGAAAGAAGTTGAGGCAATTCAGGTACAGAAAATTACTTACTTTTCCCACTTTTCCCCCTTTCAGCTTGCGTGAAATAGACGGCTGATTTATGTGCCTTGTATAAACATACATTCATGATTCACATCACAAGTTTTACATCTTTCCACTTTTTTCCATTTTGAGATGGAAAAGTGTCTAATTTGTGGTGGTATTAGCATTAGTACCCACACAAATTTAAATCCCAATTCTGTCAAACGGAAATAGAAGTACGAGATGCATCAGCCTGGAAGGAATTGCATTAGTGGGCTTTTTTACGCTTACGCTCGTGTGATAAAAATTTAATAAAGACTGGTTTTTTTTTCATTTGGGGGCGGTGATCATTGTGGTATTTTAGGGTAAAGAAGTGCCAAGCGCTGATGAGTGGCACCTGTGCACCCTCACTTTTGATGACTTTTCTCTGGATCGGGATCCAATGGTTGTTGCAGCAGTGAGAATGTTCCTTGACTTGGGATTGGTAACCAAATTCAAGATGGATTATTCGGTAAGTCATTTGCAGGGGAAGTTTAGTGTTGTATAGTAAAAGTAGATCGGAGGTATATATTTTTGCTGGCAATTTGTTCACAGACTGTGATCCGATGGCTTCTAACGGTGCAAAGAAATTATCGGAATGTTCCATATCACAATTGGCGACATGCTTTTAATGTGGCTCAAGTGATGTTTGCTGTTCTAACTGTGAGTCTTTTCAAATCCCACACCACTTTAAAAAATAGTGCTGAGTGACGAAAATATAATACTCCTGTGCTCACTTGACTGTGTGCTAATTGCAGAGCTGCGAAATGAAAGATACTTTCCCTGAGCTTGAAGTACTTGGTATGTTTGTGGCGTGCTTGTGTCATGACTTGGATCACCGAGGTACCAACAACTCCTTCCAAGCAAAGTAAGTTCGGATGAAAATCCGTGCACCACATCACATCTCATAATTTAAGTCACCCACGTTTCATTCTTCAAATAAAAATAATCAATAGGAATGAATATTGATAAAGATGAACATAAGCCATGATATTCGTATTCCTACGTACTTGAAGCCTTAATTCCATTCGATAAGGGAAAATAAGTAGGCGTAATGTAATTTCTTTATCGTTCGCTTCGAACCTACGCTCTGAATAAAATGCGACGTTTGGGAACTCGGAGCATAAGTACAAGTACATATGTCTGACTCCACTAAAGCTGAAAATGTGGCTCTTGATTACATTACATTTTGTATGATGACTACGAATTTTGCTCTTTTCAGGACTGGATCAGCTCTTGCGTTGCTTTATGGCACTCAAAACACAATGGAACATCACCATTTTAACCACGCCGTGATGATAATTAACAGTGAGGTACGTTCTTGACATTTTGCAGAATTTTTTCGCGTGCCAAAGCCAAAATATAATGCGTTGTGTGTATGCATCATTGAATTTATGTATTTATCTCGAAAATGCTTAAAAAGTAATAATGAAACTCAATCCTAATCCAAAGAGAGTAATTGCAAAAAGCCTGTTGTGCGGATTCATATATGATGTGGAGCTAAATTATATTTATGCTATTATTAGCCATAATGTGGCAAGCGCGAGCACCGACTACATCACAATTGCCTCGTGATAAGTGAAACATGAGCTGAGATACTGCTTCCTGCTGCTGATGTGATATGACTGAGAGGGACACATTTTCATTTCATTTTTTTCCATTGTAAATAGTCAAGAAAGAAAAGTATCAACATAATGTTTTTACTGTCATAACCACATCTTGGATACTTAATAGCCCATATTCATATTCATACTGGGCTCCATTGTATTGAACGCTTTTCCCTTTCTCATATTCGTTTTTCTAAGGTAAAATCAATTTATATTTAGAAGGCTGCACCAAGTCAACAACAGCCAAAGCTAACATTTATTCACGATTTTCGATTTAATATTGTGAAAATGGCAAAGTAAAGTTGGTTGGATAACCCAATACTGCGTATTTCTAGTCACATCCTTTTTAAATCAAAGCATTGCCATAATACACATAAAATATAGGGTGATTTCATTTTCATATGATGCGAAATCAACTTCTCTCGTTTCATTTTTTCATTTTCATAAAATCTCAAGTGTACTCACGTTCTCGCTCCCAAGAAGAGCAGACATGTATACTTCAGCTATTACGCAAAAATATACATATGTACATACAGATTTATTTTTGGTTTGTATCCTATGCCTAACATCTTTTGTCGTTTGCTCCCGTTTTTTTTCCAGGGCCACAACATATTCTCGGGACTGACATCAGAGCACTACTCCAGAGTCATGAATGTTCTCAAGCAATGCATTCTTGCAACAGACCTCACCGTCTATTTCCAGTAAGAGCTATTTTCAATAAATTATTTCATTTCTCATAAGTACAAGAACAACAGCGATTTGGGTTTGGCAAGAGGGGTTTTCAGTTACGTGTCTTGGCTTCCACCAAAGAATCCTGGCTCCTTATGTATATATGAATGAAATATTAACCCCAAGACCAACTTCAAGGTTGCGTAATGAAGATGGAGAGAGGAGAGAAATGTGAAGAAAAATTGAATTGCAAAAGATTTAATGTCCATCAACCAGCCATTTCTGAATGCATGAACGAAACAGTAATAATAAAATCGGGTGCTGAGCAACGTATTTATCGCATTATTTATCTTTCTTTGGAACTCCAACTGCAGCTTCGCAATGGAGGAGAAAAATAAGCATTCAATCTCGCTCAGAGATCAACAGTAGGTTGTCTGGAGCCAGCTTCAATTTTTATGACGCCTTTGTCTTTTAGCAGTGGTGGAGTCGGATTGTTACATATTTTACACCAATGATAAGACGTACTTATGGTTGTGCGTTGTATGTTTTCCATTATCCAATTTTTTAGTAGCTCTTCCTCCCAATGTGAAATAATGCAACCTTGAGAAAGTTGTTGACTGTGGTGTGTAATAATGAAAAACTATGAATTATATATGTTTTGTTTTCTGGTTCTTCGGAACTGATAAGTTATTCGTTGGCATTCAAATGTCCTGACTTTGAAACTCGACCAAAAATACTTCCTTTGATGCTACTTCAGTTGGGCTGGGTTGGGACTTTTATGACGTTTTTTATGGATTTGCGTTGCACAATATTATTCTTGTACTTGTGAATATTTATGATTTTATCGGAGATGATGATATGGCACACGACAATATTGGAGTGCTGGGCTCTGATTTCATTATACGTTGTTCATCTCCCTGTGAGATGATTTGTGTGTATTTTCCCATGTTATTTGAGTTGAATGATGGAGTATAAAATTGGATTTTTGCCTCATATTCTCCTTATTCTTCTTCTCCCAGCAAGCGGACCTCGTTCTTTGATCTGGTAAAGAATGGAACGTACAGTTGGGAGGATGAAACGCAACGGGAAATCCTTCGAAGCATGCTGATGACTGCATCCGACTTGGCTGCCTCTACTAAGCCATGGTCCGTCCAGAGACGAGTTGCTGAACTTGTAACTGCAGAATTCTTTGCACAGGTACGCTCAATAAATATTTTATCCTAATAAAAATATGATTTATGAAAACTCGACAGAGCTACTAATTTATTACATCAGGGCAGTATTTATTCCACTCCGTTTTTCGGAAGTATGTCAATTAAGCTCATAAACATAATATAATATTTTAGGGTGATCAAGAAAGACAGCAGCTCCAAATTACCCCACCTGCGTCCATGGACCGAGAACGGGAACATGAGCTACCCATTCTTCAATACCGGTGGATCCACGATATTTGTCTCCCGCTCTACCAGGTTAGTGAGCCTCTCAACTCAACTAGCTCGTACTGATTTTTATACTTTTCCATAAACCACTTTCTCCTCTCCTTTCAAAGTAATTTGAATTTGACATTTTGCGAAATTGGCCACACTTAAAATGTTTACTACGGCACGAGGCGGCGATCACACAGCCAACCCAGAGCAATGGTTTTGTGAACAATCACGTGCAAACAAAAATTCATTCTCGCTCGCATTCCGTAAACATTTTTTATGGGCCCTGTTTTGTACAAAGCGATAAAGATAGATCACATTTTGGAAACTGACTGCCGCACCTCTTTCCATGGAAAAAAGGGAACGGCACGAAATCTTTTTGCATTTAATAGAGAGTATTTACAGCACCCTCATAAAATGTAGACTCGACTCGAAAGCACATTATCATTTATGTCATTTGATAAAATATCACTAGCCATCTCGTTCCCTCGTGCTTTCCCCCAAGGGACACATCTCCGTGTTCCTTTTACTCCATTATTTCCTCTTGTATAGTTGTTTACATGATAAGGCTCCATTAATGAGCTCATTTTCATCTTGCCTTCATCTTGCTTTCTACTAGTCACTTGCCGAAATGAACCCGAGATTTGAAGTGATGCGGGATGGAGCCAAGGCAAATATGGAACAGTGGGAAGCTCTCGCAGAAAGCATTACTGGTGTCAAATCCCTTGAAACTGAGGACAAACCGGAAGATGTTGAGGCGGAGCAAGCTCCAGGTACTGAAGTCTAAGAATTATTTTGTATGTTGTTGAGGTGAGCAGTTGTGGATTGTAAGCACAACCTCATACACCAATGCATTCTTAATCAAAACGCACACATCCCAATGAAACTTATGTGCGTCCATTATTGCTGCTGCTAAAAAAGTTCTGCTGAGAAATCACAGATTGACTTGAAATTTTGACGACTGGCTAATTGTAACTATTGTCTATAACAAGTAAGTAGATATCGAAATATATTATTTAATTTCAACTTATGAGAAACGTTTTTGACTGTGTGGCGAAAGTGGATAAAATACATACATGTATATAAAATATTGGGTTTGAAGATTCACCCATATAATCATATACATATAACATTACCAACTGTAGAGATAGTCCTGTTAGTTCAACTCTAATTAAGTAGCGATAGTGGAGATTTTAGGAGTTGATAGCTAGTAGTAGTATTAGTAGCTAAGTAGCTACTCATACAGATTATTACCTGAACCTTAGTCTAGTTAGCTAGGCGCTAACTTAAATGTATGAAACATAATGATTAGTTCATTTACTTTGAATATTTAGTTGTAAGAGGCGAAGCAAAGTTATCATCCTTTCGGTTTTGATAACACTGGTGGAAAGCTTAGCTTACGAATTTTCCTTTGATCTCGAGATTGGTGCAGATGATTAACTGGTTACTTAATTAATTACTCTAAACAAAACATATATTATGATAGAGTAGTTTAGCTGAAAATAGAATTCTTTAGGTGGTTGAAGTGATGTGGTGACATTAGTACCTTAACGTGTATAAAAGGATAAATAGAGCAGAAAACTATTTCGTTAGTTAAATCCCACCTAATTCCATGTAACGAACTGAATGATACCGATAGTAGAAAATAGTTATTGTGTGATCCCGAAACAGTGCGAAATAATATTGAGATTACACTCAACATGTTGAAAACTATCGTAGGACGAAATGAAATGAAGTGTGGTAAAACAATGATCGACCTAATGGTTAGGATTGGAAAGCTTTGTTTTTCACGTGAAATGTGATGATGATGAGCAATGATTTAGCATAGCGTTGGAATTTTCGGAATTTTCCATGGTAATTAAGACTCGAGTATTTTCTACCTTCTTTTGTGAATTATTGAGCATTTGAGAAATCGCAGTTGAATATATATTATCTATTTAGCTATACAAACGATGTTGTATACATACATACATACATACATAAAAATCCATATAAACTGAATGTGACTGATGATAACTGTATATTATGATAACGGAAAGAGCAACTATGGATATACATTTAGGTTGATTTAGATAGGTTTTATTAGAAAGTAAAATGCATTAAATATACTAGTTAAACCTTCCGGATTATAATCTGTCTAGATATGTATAGATAAATAATAGATACACTAAATTATATACATGAAATCATTAGGTAAAAAGCAAAACTAATATGTTAAGATGTCTTATTCCGTGACCTTGTTTTTAGCCAGTGTTTTTCTTTTCTCCGTTTTTGGCACTCTCGTGCTTGTGCTCGCTGCCACCACGGCATCTCCCTCACTTTCACTTTAGCAGAGGAGAGGGACTTGTGAGCACGCCATCAAATCAATTTCTATTGTATTGCATAATATTTATATAATATTCACGAGCACGCAAAAGATTTTCTTCTTTTATAGTGCCACGCTATCACAGCGCCATCACACTTAAATATCTTATGTAACACACAGAGAGAAATATAAGTTGATCCAAGATGATTAGCAACTTTTATTATTTCTCGCTGTATCTCGTGGTAGCCACGGCATCCGATATAATAGCGGTATGTAGAGATGTATGTAAATATATACTCATGGACTCATTCTTTGTTGAGGGAGAACTGTAGTCTGTTAGAGATGTAGTTTGGTAGATGTAGACAAGTAGAAAAACATTACTAACATGCATGCTTGCAAACACATAAACATTAATTATAGTTTTTTGCATGTAGCCAGCTACTATATGCAGACTGTTGGTTGTAGAAGGACCAAACTGGTGTACAATCCTTGACTCCTTGTCGTAGAAACGTTGTGACATACATATATAATTAATTAATTACTTATGTCTAACATTTTATGTGATTGTATGAGCATCCTTTATTAGTTAATATGAGTAATATGATTAACACCATGTACATACATTACAATTATGTCTCCGTCTACCTATATGTCAAATATATTGTGATAGTTGTACATTTTTAAGGTTGTAATTTGACCTTTTTCTTTAAAAAACAATTTACTTACAATATTATGCTCTATTTCATTTGTTTCCATGCGTAATCTCATTATTTTTATGGTAGGTTTATGAATTAGCGAGTAGTCCCAAAAATGTATTCTCTATCCAAACTATTAGCTTGAACGGGAAGCAGAAGGAGTAGTAATTATTTATGCTTTTTAAACTAGATATGTATGATAATAATCACTAATATGCAGCACAAACATGCAGTTTTGTAAATATAATGAATTTTGCATTTTTTCTTCTTCTTAAAACACATACTTGATTTATTTGTTTACTTTCCTAAACATAAGAAAATGCACGTACACATCATTATAACATAATACATTGCTTATTTAATTCAGCTTTACTATAATCATACAAAAAAAATTTAAGCTACTAAGCTATCTATAACAGGTTTACTACCTGTGTACTTAAGCATCTGGAGTGTAACTGAAGGGAAGAGGATTGGATTCTAATGGGTTCGCTAACCCAGTTTAGAGATAAAGGGTAAAGCTAAACAAGTAAAACTACATGCATACCTTGTATAAAAGTTGTGATGATGTGAATGAAACCATGATGATATAAATTGTTAGGTATACGAGATATATATCTATATATATAATTTGGACGAAAGAATTGTATAATAATAAACAAAAAAAAATTTTATTGGCTCTTATTGGCAACGTGTTTTGTTCTTTTTCCGTGTTAACACTTAATAAAAGTTGATCTCAAGAAAATGCAAAAGAAGTTTGTCACCATCATATTTATTACCTCAGAGATATGTGATTTATCAGGAAATTTTAACCACGTTACATCATAACATAACAAAACCTCGTGGCAACCATAAAAAGGATTATAGCTTGCGAGATCGCATTTCATAAACATACTGAATTGCTTGGGTTAAAAACAAGGAAGAGATATTACTTTTGCCCATTAGCTCTAGCATGGAACCTGATTTGCGTGCCACTCACTAAAACAATTGTGAAATGTAAACATAGCTAACATAATCATCATCATCACTTTCATTTTCATTCTATTTTTGGAATAACAAGCATCACGCATCTTCACATTCTAACCAAAGACGTTCTGGATAGCAAGAAGAAGAACCAAACGAGAAACTATATGTTTTGAAGCAAACATGCATAAATGTACATTTGGGGTCAAGGAAATTCCAAGAGTTTTATGATGAAGGAGATAAATGGGTTTGTTGAGGAGGGCTACGACTACGCTACACTAGACAGCTTCTAAGTACGACGACGAGGCAAATGACTGTTGGTTTTAGGTTGAGATGAAGATGAAGTGAAACTGCTTGGAGGATGACTACTTTTGCTATCATTGTTATTATTACTACTCCGTCTACTTGTGCCTAACTGCTCCGGAATCGGATTAGGGGGAGCAGCACTTACATTCCCTGTTTTTGAGAGAGCCCTCCTCAAAACCCTTACGTTGTCTTGTCCAGCGCTACTCCCATAATAAATGGTTGGCGAGCCGGAGTGTGACGCCGCTTGAAGTTGTTCCAGCAGATGCTCAAGCGGCACGACAACGGGCGATGTTGACAGCGCGGAGGACGAGGCGGCTGCACTTAGCTCATCATCACCGTTCTGATGATGAGGAGAAGTTGGGGAGTAGTCGTAAACAGGAAGAGTGAATGTATTGCTTAGTCCTGGAATTATTATTGAAGATGGATCAGCTAAACTGGTTCCAATACCAAAGCTATTGCTGCTACTACCATAACCATTGTGATTAATGTTATAGATATGATTATTGCTATTACCACCATGCCCTTGAATGCTCAGATAGGCTGATGAAGAGGAAGATGGATTATTATCACGAATTCCATAACTAGCGCTAGGCCCAACATCATTTGATGATGGTGGTGATGACTGCAAATGGAGGGAGTTTGACAAATCCTCAGTCCCAATAGAAACCGGGCTCCCGTTGTATTGGGAAGGTGGCAAGTAATTGGCTCCTGGAGCAGCCTGATCAAAACGACCTTGTCCCAACAAACCCTGATCTAGTGCGTACTCATTCCCGGTCTGAATTGGAGTTGAGGTTTTAATGGCATCTGGGGAGTAGCTTAGTTCCCCACCAGCAGGACTTCCATTAAAACCCGGTAAGTTATTGTCCGAATCAAGTGTAATAACGGGTGCCAGGGGTACACCATAAATTGGACGAGGTATGGCTATCATCACATTACCATTTGGATTATCAACAACTCCGTTATAAGGCTGTTGAGCCGGATTGTTATTGTTGAATGGGGTAGTAGGTGGGCCATACTGCGGCTGCACAAATGCAGATCCTTGATTGCCACCAGCACCACTTAATCCTGGGTTTGAATATTTAATTTGAAGTGAGCCTTGCTCTCCCACTCCAGAGCTGGTGGCTGGTTGTTGGCTCCTATTATCAACTTCTTGATTCAGAGGAGCTCCGTAGTTTGCTTGTGGCTGCGGAGAAAGATTGCCACGTGACCAGAATGAGGGATTGGGAGATGGAGACTGCACTGGTTGTGGAAACCTTTCCCCATTTGCAAATACTCCAGGGGCAGACGATCCATCCTGAAAGTTTCGCTGCGGCGACGAAAATGATGATGGTTGTGGGGGTAGCGAGCCATAGTTATACGATGGGATAGGCTGTCCACCACCATCCGACACTAGAATTCCGGTTCCAACCTTCACACTGTAACCTTGCTCTTCCCCGTTTGTCCTTGCGTTCGAAGCCTGAACCTGGGAGTCTACAAATTGAATAAATTCATGAGACACGGAAATAATATGGAAATCTCAGTATGCCCCTCCAACAATTCTGCTATAGGTACATAACTATCTTAGAATATACATCCAATCCTGATCCAACCATGTGTTTTTGGCTTATATTCCGGAATATATGTTGGTCTGGCATGAATTCGTTTAGAGGCATTAGCACACTCTCAATACCCCCACAGGAATATATATTTAGGATGGAAAGAACAAGTGAGGTTGTAGTTCTACTCCGGATTTAATAACGGCGAAGTATGAAGCCCCAAAAAGAGTGGGTGGATGAAAGGAACGGAGATGCATTCTAATTAAATTGTTACACACCATGGAAATACCTACCTGCTGGGAAGGAATTGGAATATCCTACATTTTGCACATTCCTTGGTAGTTCATACTGCTGCTGTTGCTCAAGCTGTCGGTTCTGTGGCACCGGTGGAAGATACTCTTCTCCCGGTCCAGCAATGGAATTCAGCTTCTGCTGCTCATCACCTTGCCGCTGCTGCTGCTGTTGGTAGCCACCGGAAGACCCAGTTGACTTGCTGTACTGAGGATCCGGTTGCGTTTCTGTGAAGTGTGTGGAAAGCACAGCTTTTTGATATTCCACATCGCCTGACAACTTCCTCGGCTCATCTTTACCTTGACGATTCTCTGGCTGGGAATTCTTGTAGCCTCCAGGATAAGATGAGCTAGGACTGCCACTACCAACACCATTATTATTATCTCTTCCTGAGCTCGGCTGAGGATAGCCTCCGCTAGCTTGTTGGGGCTGCTTCTGATTTTGGTTGTACGAGTTTCCACCACTTTGATATGAATTGGAGTTTGAGTAATCTGCAGGAAGGAAAATAGGCAAAACACATCATTAATTGAGTCACGCTCACCTGCCTTTTTTTCAGGGAAAGGGGAACTGGAAATGTCACGCTCATTATCAGCTTAAAAATAGGATTTCAAGTGTTTTGATTTGAGCTGGGCTGCCAATAAGCTCATCATCCTTTTTGACTGTGGATGTTGTGAACAGCAAGGTCAGCATATAGACACAGGATGTTCGCATGACAAATCTGTATTTACCCTTTAGCTTTTTCTTAGGGAATGTATCTTTAATAGTTAGTAGTACTCTACCGTTATTTGGATATCCTGAATTGGATGAGGGCACATCATTGATAGAATTGAAGTAGGATGGAGACCGAGCCGTATCAGGAGCTCCAGCTCCCCCATTTTCATTATTATCCCCGCTGGCAACCCCATTAGAATTATAACGGTTGTAATTGGGTGACTGAAAGTCAGGAGTGTAGCCTCCTCCACCGGCAGCAGGAGCAGTAAAGTCATTCGGACCGTTAAGCTCATTCCCTGTGAATGTTGAAGGGCCGGAGGCAGTTGGGTAGCCGGATGATGATGATGGTGGTTGTGGTGGTAAGTACGCTTTCTCATTGTCTTTCTGGATATTATCCAAAAGAACTTTTTGTTGCCGCTCATGATCCTCAATAATTTGTTGGACTCTCTGAAGCAACTCCGCATCCACTATTTTCTCATTTAAGCCTTCCAACTCGTCCTGACTCCCTGAATCAAAGTGATTTACTCCAGGCGCTCCGTAAAAAGAGTTAGGTTGCTGTTGGCTGTTGCTGGCATCCCTCCCAAAATACTGCCCTTGCTGACTTGGATTCTGTTGGCCTTGTTGTGGATTCTCTGAGTCTTGTTGCGGAAAAATTCCTGACCTTTGTTGACTAGGTTCTTGTGGGAGTGGACCACTACTTGGGTAGCCTTCAGATGATCTATGTTGCTGACTTGGTTGAGGCTCACCACCTCCATACCCTCCATTTTTTGGTGGTTGCTGTTTCTGCTGCGGTTGTGGCTGGGGAGCTTGATAGGATGTCGGTTTGGATTGTGGATATTGATTAGGATCTGCCCCATAAGCGTTCTTTTCGTTCCGCTGATCTCCTCCTGGCTTCTGCTCTGATTTCGATGGAGGAAGATAGTAACCTTCTTGCTGCGGTCCACCATTACTACTCTCTTGATTAGGTCTCATCTATAAAATTGAGTTTGAACAAGCAAGAGTTATTTATGTTTACAAACAATCCATTTCTCTTCTTAATCCGCATTATTTTTGTTAGAAGTGCTTGGCAAGGAAAAACCAACTTTAGGCACGAAATCAACATCTTCATCATGCAAACGCAAACTTCCGCTTTCTTTATAATTCTGCAGGCAAAGCAAGCCTCAACTTCCCATTATACTCATTCCATTCCGCAGACCGAAAAATCTTTTATTTTTCTACGCAAAAAATGTACATCATCCTTGAATCTGTCTCACCATCTCAATCTCCCCCCACTTCTAGTCATATTGTTAGGAACATAATGGTAAGTTTGCAGACCACGAAATCAACTCCACAACAATGGCCAACTTTGCCCATTCAAGTAAACAAAAATGAGTTGTCGGTGCGTCCTTTCTTGATAATTCCTCATGCATATCATCAAGCTGTCATGTTGTAGGTACTCAACTCAACGTCAACTTTTTTCAGATGCTCGGACATCATGAGTGAAGATTTGAAGATGCTATTTTGTTGCATCATAAATGCATGAGGATGATGAGGGAGACGAAGGACTCAGCCTTAATGATATGATAATATGCTGATGTATTTTTAGAACAAAACAAATTGATGGAAAAAAAAGGAAGATTAACATGTGCGCATCTGCATACGTTCACATTTTTAACATGATTTTATTTCACACAATGTGAGTGAAGTCAAGTCAGACCTGATGAATAAAACTCATCTTCCTTTTCACACTCCGCTTTTGTGATGCCTTCATTCGGAAAGGGAACATTGAATGGAATGCATGTTCATTTATCACACCATTTTCAAACGAGTGGTCACTTGACTGGGGCTTGTGATGGCGGCAGGCCAAAAGCAATTTGTTCACGTTTACTAATTTTTATGATGCACCCATTAAAGTCCAATTAGGATCAAAGCTAATTATCCCTTGGCTACATATTTTCATAGCAGAACGGAGAGCCAAATATAAACAAATTGAAATATTTGGACTAAAAATTAGGCAAATAAAGTTTAATATTTTGCTGGGAACGTCAGAAAGTACACTTACAAGTCTTTGACATCAGCCCAGCTCAATGACAATGACAAAGCGTTTTCATATTCAATTTTCCTTCCGATCTCGAATTTTGGCGATGAAAGAAACGATATATGTGAAGGAAGTCGTCTCGACATATGAATACGAATGAGACGTGTTACTCAATTTTTTTATTTAGTTGAGTCGATCCCGAGACACTGATGCGATGCTATGGTTTGACGCGTCGGTATGTAAAGAGAATCTAAAATGCTTAATAATACTCTGAGCCAGCCATTCTCTTGCCTGACTGACATTTTTCTCTTTTGCAGAGATTAAAACTTCTTAGCCAATGCAACTCGGGAAGAAAATCTTGTCGTGAATTCCTCAGAGTGCACCCTACACCGAATAATATATAATATGATGGTATACGATTTGAATAACAATATATGACAAAACCAGATTCTCTTCATTTGAAAGAAAGAGATAAGTATGCAAGATTGATGAGAGTCATGACAACACGCACACCATTCTCTATTCATGCCACAAGACAAGTCGAAGAACCATACGGACATGGACAAATCAACGAGTTTTATTCCCCATCTTGCACAGAGATACACTCACTCAACCTCTGCATTTGCCACCAACTGCACAAACTGTCTAAATCCTTTTGTGAGGAGAAAGTTGGTAACAATGCTTCCCTTCGTATTTTAGGTAAATATGAGAAAAACAAAAATCTGATTTTAACACTTATTTCAATCTCTTCAGCGTTGCAAGCGGTGGGAAATTGGAGCAACTCAATGTGTAGGTTAACAATTAGAGGCATGCAACAACTTAAGTAATTGGATTGCAAATTTTGTAACAAAATTTGTTTCGGGAAATTGTCAGTGTTGCATCATCAATATTCAAAAAATCGTATCGCATATCATCATTAAATAAGCATCAAAAGAAGATGAATGAATGGTCCACTAAAGTTTAAAAACATTTCCGATTGATTGAAAGAACGCTAATGACATCGTGTACCCATTCACGCTACGATATCTAACTGCAATACAATTCATTCACATCATTTCTACGTATTTCGTCTGCTTCTTTCAGAAAAAATACAGTCACTGCATCTTACATGAGCAGCTAATGGTTTCTTATGAATTCAATAGGTTGTGGATGATGCAAGTGCATATTGATCCTATCCTAATATTCCGTGTTTGGTCAACACAAGCTGACAAATGATTAGTTTCTTTCAAATCTCATCATTTCTATTACTTGCATGATTTTTGATGAGTAATTAATACCACCAGCATTGACGCTACTTTTTCTAACGATGTAAATCATATGCCATATCCACATCATATCATCCAGAGTGATACTATCATTACATTACTTTTTTGCTATCCCAAGCGGAAGGCAAAGGTAAAAATAGGAAAATACAATCAACTCCTTTTGCGTCTTCGTCTGCTACTACTTCTTTTGAAGTTGGGAAAAGGAAACCCATCAACTGATTGATATATGAAATATGGCCCAAAAGTGGGGCTTTGACTTTGTGTAACATGGCCATTGGCGCTTTTTTCTTCACGGAAATAGCTGGCACACTTCATATTACACGTTTTACTTATTTTGTAAAGAAAAAAAAACAGTGCTTGCAAAAAGTAGCATTGTTGCGTAAAGGGAAAAGTGAAAACTTGTGTTGTATATGCAGACCGTAGCAAAGCAACTCTTCTGGAAAGTTATGGAGATTCGCACATAGAAGCTTGGTGCATTGCAGACAGATTTCTGAGTGTTTAATAGAAGCAGTGCGGATTTTCACATGAATAAAAAATGGATCTTGTTCCCCGTATTTTGTATCAGATTAAGGGAAAAGAAATCAAAGGAAATAGATTACTTGGAGCGGTAGCTATACACGTGCATAATATACCACGAATTTATAAGGAAAGATTATGAAACAGGAAGCTAGTATGTAGTCAACACGAGATACGTATATACATTCATATAAAGCCTATAGATAAGTATATATGGATTAGAAATGAAAAGTACTTCTGAGAATTGTATCTTTTCATCATCGCGTCAGAAAAAAATGTGAAACTGGGTAGCTAATATCTGTAAGCCGCTTAAATTTCGCCTTGGAGGAGGTTATGCCTCACATCATTTACGCGTAAGACACATCATAAGGCGCTTTGCCATCATTCAAAAAGCCTGTCGACAACAAAGACTCTTAGTGACGCTTTAAAATATATGTATGTGCTCTGGTTTTCACGGTACTGCTGTCTCGAATCTAATATGCTTTAATTAGTTAAGGGTCACACTAAAGATGAATTAGCAGGTCGCAAATGTGTTTAACCATTACTTTCATGATGGTAAGAAACTAACCTGTGTCGTTGGCTGCAGACTATTCTCAATTTGTTGCTGATCGGCCGGACGTCGATTTGGAGTGGAATACATTTTCCTCTTCGAACTCTCCCTTCCCCTCCCATTCTTAGGTGGAGGTGGTGCTGGCGGCTGCTGTTGTTGAGAGGGGGATGCTGGAGCTCCATACTGGGGTCTTGGTGGCAACGGAGCACCATATTGGGGACTAGGCTCACGATTATTATTATAGCCTTGATTATAGGAATCCGTCTCATCATTTTCAGACTTTTGATCAACCTCGTTGGACTTGGATGTCGGTAGCGGGGAATCCGTGGGGTAGTCACTAATAACTTCACCCTCCTCAACAGATGGAACTCCATACTTTTCAGTTGGAACCCCATATTGATAGTCCACCGAGGAATTTTCTTCCGGTGACTCTTCCTCATCATCTGCGATCATCGTGACTTCTGTAGTGGCTCTCATTTGGTCGTAGTCCACCTCATTTTGATCTTGTCCAGCCTTCTGATTAATTTTTGGTGCAGAGTACAACGCAGGAATGTCTGGTTTGGGAGCGGAGTAGAGTGCTGGAATTTCCGGTATTTGTCTAGTGTTCCTCATTGTTGAGTTTTGCGAAGGGTTCTTTTGTCCAGATGATGATGATGATGATAAACCCAGGGAAATGGGCCGTTTCTGTTGTTCACCACTCTTTTTTTGTTCACGTTGTTTGGAAGATGATGATGAGCCTCCTGCAACCGGATCTATTAGCGTGCTTAACAACAGACTTAGTATGAGGAGAAGCAAGCCCTGTGTAGAATAACAAAAGAAGAAATAGACGTATCAGACGCAAATCCTTTCCAAAGAAAATTATTAGTTTTTTCTCTCCTTTCACATTTCGTCTTAATTTCTACTTGTTTGTCTCCTTCTGCTCTCTACATATTTCCTACGCATTAGCCTGTTTACTTTGTGAGCTCTGCTTTCATTTTTTTTATTTTCTCCACCGGGATCAAATGACGGTTCTCGCAAAGTTTAATCAAGCTTCGGATAACAAAACCCTTTGTTAAATTATAGGTCGAGTTTTGTACACTTATTCATATCAAATATCAAATCATGTCGCCTCTCTCCTTTTTTGCAATCTCGAAAACATAGTGTTTGATATAATTGAAAGTAGTAATTTATACCAAAACATTTTCAAAGGGTAAAGGGCAACAGATAATTGTTTTCCTTTGAGGAATTGCGCATCAGTTTCTGCCGGTCTTGTTCTCAGATTATATAAAACTTTCAGCAACATCTTATATGTTCAGTTCAATAAGACGTATTATTATTATTATCACCAGCGCTAGCGCTCTTTGAGATGTAAGGAGTCAGACCTTGGCTCTCTTTCACATGTCATCTTAGACAACGTAACAAATAATGGGCTACGTGTTTATTAGCTTAGCACCCACGATCATGATGCTATACTATAATGCAATCACTGAATAGGTTTTGCCCAACAATCGACATCAAAATGAAATGTGGGACAAAACAAAGACGAGATTTTGAATTGGGAATCATGATCATTGTCCCTTGATCAATCATCATCATCATCAACCTTTTGTATCCCAATCCATCCTTTTCCTTGAGTCAGGTTTAGCATTTAGCTTGTACCCTTCTCAGACATCTATACAATTGATTAGCATCCTTTGTGTGACTCTTGGTCCCATTTTATTCTGCCCTGCAGCCACACATATAGAATTTGGTTTGACAAAAGAAGTCATGATAATAATTGCTTTGAGTAGTAGTTGTGTTGAATTTTTCATGTTGCCATTTTCCCCAAACTTCCATCATCATTTCTGCCAAAACCTTTTTGAACCCAAAAATTATTTCCAATTTTCTTCAATTACGTTTAACGAGTGGGGAAACCGAAAAATGGGATAAGTACAAGTTCCCAGCTCTGCCAAAGGCGAAAGCAGCAAATAATAATATGCAAAATAGGGTGGAATACGAGCCTCCAGCCAACTAGCAATTCTTGTGGATTGGACAGGAACAGAATAGGATGGTGAGAGAGAGAGAGCAACGTAAGTACAATGGCTGGAAGAATATGTGATTTATTTGTCTCGGAAAATGCTCTGTCGTGTCACCAAATTATCCAATTTCTGCAACCATCTCCTTCTTACAATATTCATGCTCACAACTTTCATTGTGTTTCACACTTCACTACCCATTTCCAATAATTTTGGGAGTCTGCCTCATGTTTCTCATCATTTTGAGCTGGCTAACACTTTTCAAGTAATAAAAAAACCATGTTGAGATTTGAATGGGCAAAATGTACGTGTTGAAAAGTACTCTCAAGTCGGAACAATTGCTACTCAAAGCAACTAGGTTGAGATTCACGGGAAATGCTTGTCTACCTAAATAATATGGAAAACTCCTTTATAAAAGCAGTTTCGACTTGGAAGCGCACAGATTTTGTTTCGGTAATTTGCGTTTTAGACTATAAAATCATTCCACAAGAATTGCATACATTAGCCTTGCCTCTAAGCTTGTAGGAAATTATTCTGAGAAGAAAACGCCATGAGTGCAGTCAAAAGCGTGCAATTCCCTTCTTCCAAAAACTGAAATCCTTCTTTTTATTCTGTCCAAATACTTGTTTATCCTTGTTCATTGTGATTATATGATGTTACCTAGTTAGCTACTTACTTAAAATGATCTCGTCGCACGTAGTACATCTACATACAACTCTGTTCCGTAGAATGTAGCAAATTAGCATATGTGCAAGTTGGCACTGGGAGACTCAAATCTCTCATGACTAAAAGGAGCAGCGATAGAATAAGCCTTGTAGAGCCCAAAATATTGCTTGCGAATCTCAACCCAAAGCAAATAATGTTGTCGGGGTAAAGTGAGCTAAAGAAATTCGGACTAAAAAATCACAAAAAAATCAGCCAACTTTGCTCTAACGCTTTTCAATAGTTAAACCTTCCTTGTTTAGAGTTACATAGATAAACTGTAAATAATTACCATCTCTCCCGTGTACAATAACATTTCGGGCCTACAAACTCACATTGATTTTAAGTCGCTTCTAGAACATTTCAGTCGAGGACATCTCCTACACAACTGACAATAATGATGAACAGGTTCCACGTGTTTAAATGTTTTTGTATAAATTGTACGGCAATTTGCATTACAATACTTGCTTCATATAACTCCAACCTCGTCGCGTTAAAAGCCGTACCTTGAAGCCACGCTTTAACTTCTTTTTCTGTTAAAAATGGTTAGTTCAGAATCAGCTTCCCAGGGCTAATCAATTGCCTACTGATGCGTTAATTTGACGCTTCCTCATCCAACTTGAAAGAGAAGCAAGTGGAGCAATTTGTCTTTGTGATTCTCTTGGTTTCCTATAAAAATAATGACAGAGGGATCCCTGTCAAAACGGTTTTTATTTAAGCCTTGAGATACTTCTCCTCGTGTCGTGTCTGTTGCAGTTTTTAGCACGACTGGAATCCTCCTGAAACTATCACCCATGAAAATAATGCCCATTCCTTTTGTACTTCAACAGACACGGAGAGATTCTGCATAAAATCCAATTTGTAGATCAAGGAAAAAGCAAGAATCCCCTTTTATTCCCCGTGCATGAGTGATGCGATACTTTTTTCTGTAGAAAAACCGTGGGACGTCGGTAAATGGCTCATCGTTACAATTTTATGTTTGTGTGTCTCTCTATTGTCTGTACAGTTATGGGGAGAGCAGCAGTTTCAACTTTGCATTAAAAAAGGTGCTAATAATTTAACACGGAGGCGAAATTCTAGCCAATTATTATGCAACTTGCATTCCCGCTCCGTTTCATATAAAATGTCATTAAAAAGAGTAGATTTTGAATTTGAGAATAATAACAATAATACGATACAAAACCTCTCTGCCCTACTAATGGAATGCTTATTAAAGTTGCTTCGGAGTAGACGCTAATAGCCAGTCATTATTCATTTGCGGGAAACCAACTACAAAAATGACGTGAGTGAAGAAACTGAAAGGAAGTAATCACATTAATAACTAGAATCCTACTTCAATATATAATATATGCGGGGTATTGTGCTCCTGATTGTCTATAAAATTTACGTAATTTATAATTCATGTCTAAATTTAGCATGCAACTTTTTCCAAGCCAAAACGGCGGAATTTTCCTTCATTGAATGTGTGCACGAGTAAGCTTTCTCAAAAATTCACAAGGGAGCTTTAGATACGGGGACGGAGAGAGAACATTGCCAAAATTTTCCAAGAAAACGAAAACTTACCAAAAGGCTTCCCACTCGCTCCCATCTTCGTGCTTTCATACTAAAAGTGAAGGGAAGAAGTTGGAGTGCAGTTCCAGTCCTTTGAATACGTTCCTTTCTTTTTAATACTTCGATGGGAGCCGTCTGCTTTGACTTTGCTCTTGCGAAATTCAACTTTTGAATTGATATTTTAGCAAAAAAGTAAGGAAGAAAATTTCAAATCGAAAAATGCTACTGTAATAGTCCTTTCCCTGGAAAACGGGAACACACTTGAGCAAACAAATGTAAAAACAATGCGAAATTCTCCAAAAATGTAAACTAATTTACGTTTTACTGGGGAAACGCATTCAGTTGGTGGCTGGGGTACTCTCAGCTCTTGTAGCAACTTTTCCTGGGCTTGATGTTCTGAAGCAAGTTTGTTTAATTTGTAGCAAACGAGTCGATTATATTACTTCTTGCAATCGTTGCACTACACACGATCAATATTCGTTTTCTTTTAGCAGGTACGTTCTTACAAAGAAAGGGTGGTTGGGTTTGTAATGGAAAATGGAGTGAAAAGTCGGTTTGGGATTGAGAAACAAGTAGGAACAATGGAATACAAGTGTTAGATAAGATTAATGAGTTTTGATGAATCCTGGATGGCTGGCACTAATGTTGTTCATTGTTCATGTTGATTTTGTTGTGGTTGTTTGGATGACGTATGTCGCTATCTAAGTTTTTGACTCAGTCACTCAACATTTTAAATGGGAGCCGATCTGCTTTTGTTGTTTCGGAAGAAGGAAACTTGTCAACTGCTTTGTTTTTAGTTTACGTTCAAGGGAAAACTTTTTGAAGAGAAATATAATCTTAGACTAGACGAATAGTTTGTTTTGAGCAACCAACGAAAGAAATATTGAACAGGAATTTGCGGACGCGGAGGATGACTGTGTTGTGTGAGTGATTGCTTAATCAATTTATTCCACTCCGAAAAACTGAATCGGCTTGCACAGAACCAAATAGCACTTGAGAATAACAACTAATCAAATAGGAAGATGAAAACTTTTCAGCCAATCGGAAAACTTAAGCTCTTAAACAATTGCTGCATTATATTTATATTTTTACAAGTCTCTGCGTTTGCAGCAAGGCTTTACTGATAAAAGGTGAGTAAAACAGTTGGTAGAATCACTGAAAACTTTGGACTGAGGATGGAAGATGAAAACCCATCTTATTTATATATGAGTAGGAGCCCTTCCTGTTTAAAAAATGGTGAGGCTCGAGCTAAAAAAACATTTTGCAATTACCATTTACATACATACGCACCTTATGGACCCTTAAAGTTGTACCATTGTCATGAGTGATTTGAAACGGTCGAGTTGCATGTGCATACAACTTGATATGGAAATGCAAAATTGCCATTTTACTTAACGGGTACCTATGTTTTTCATCCTTCAGTTATGTTTGAATATTAATGAATGAACAATTGAGACATGTGTTTAGATGTAGATAGACAGACCATCAAGCCAACGTTGTAATAATATTGTCCATAAACTTAGCGTTGTCAACCGTCTTTTGCGAATCTCAAAAGTATCATAAAACTCCTGGTCTAGCACTTACGCTTTGGTTTGGTTTGGTATTAGTAAATATTATTGGTGCATGTTTTTCTTTACCTTCCCGTTCACATATTGTATCGCATCAGATCTTTGCGTGTCTTCTTCTGCATCGACCGATGTTCATCATCAACAACATCATTCTCATCACTAACAATTTAATACTGACTTTTGGGTATATACACACTAATAAGATGAGTGATTTTTGTAGGGAACCAGACGCTAGCCCAGACCGCTAGCTAAAAATACCAGTATAATTCTGCACGCTCACGTAATCCCTTTTGATACTGAGGCATCACACGTTCAACACCTTAGGGGTGACATATTATATGTATGCAAGTACTTAATGCAAGTGTATAGGAAAAACATGGTATTTGTGATGTGATGGATGAGGTTTTGGTAAAATTGTTTGAAGATTTTCATATCTACATAGTATTATATTTCCCTTTGCAAATTTTATTAGCATGAGCAGCGGGGGAATACGCTTATAAATAAATAGCAAAGCTTACACCAGATTCACACAACGTGGATCCGAGTAGTGTGCTTGCTAAGCTGAGGTCTACCCTCATTCCTTCTGAACTGGCACACGAGCAGTGAACATATTATATCACTATTAGTGCCAAAATCAAAGTACTTTTAATCCCGAGGTTTTTGATACCTTCGCTCAGAATATCAGAAGAAAAAAAATCTTGATTTTTATGAGAAAAGGAAGGTAGAGTTGGACGTATGTGGAAACTTGGAATTGGAATCAACATGTGTCCCATAAATATTCATGATATTCTCTCGTCATACCAACTCTCAAATGGATCTTGATCTTCCGATTTATTCAGGAGAAACATATTTTTTATTTTAGGTGGAGGTGATAGGAATCCACATTTCCGATGAGGAAACTTTGCAACAATCCTTTTCCGCGAATTGCATACATTACTTATGTATGTGCCCACACACTCGTGCATTTCATTGACTTGCAAAATTTCAGTTTTCGTTTCCAATGTTCTTGCTCGCTTTCAAGGACGGAGTTTTATATCATTTATAATTTATGGAAGGATGAATTGTGTAGCGGTGCTTGCTTTGCTTCTTTGCGAATTTATGAACTTTTGTAACCAGAGAGGTAGATTAAAATGTAGCAGATTTATGCAATGCTGTCACAATCACAAATGAGTCTTATCCGTCTTCGTTGGTCACTCGTGTCAGGAAAGTTACATGGTTTAACTTCTCTGTTGTGTTAAACTCCTCTAACCAACGCTATTTTAGATGTTAAATTGCTTTTTTACCAAAAATCACCTACACCACAAAACTTGTTCACATTGTTCACAAAACTCCTTTAAGTATCAAATCACCCTGGTAAATTCACCCATGTACCCTTGTGAAATAATATGTTCTACCGGCATAGCACGCAGTATTATGTAACCATGACCGATTTAACGGAATAATTGCACAGATGACTTATTTTTTTTATAAGATGACAGCGTTTGAAGCTACATTTTACCATTAAATCCCACTCAACCCTGGACATAATTAACAATCATCATAATATGTCTCCAATTTGTGTTTTTGTATTGCTTGACCGCATGGTGATAGATTCCTTGCTGATTTTATACTTCAGACAAGCACCTAATCAAATTAATGCCCGTCAGTAGTATTCTTCTGTCAAAGTTCAAAAAGCAAACATGCTGGGCCTGCAAATT
>JAQGAP010000821.1:0-26344 GCA_034697805.1 Orchesella bifasciata
GGAAGTAAACATGTTCGGTAAAAAATAATTGGGCTACATACGATTGTTCTATTCAATTCATAATTCAAATGTGCGACATTTCCTGTGAGTACTACAAAAATTGCATAGCTTATAGTGTAATTCAGAAAACTGCAATGAAAAACATAAAGTACAACTAAAGAGCCTCATATGCAAAGCAGAGCTAAAAACGTACTTCCGTTGAAATGGTGCGTCCAGAGTGGTCACCTAATGAAGGCTATCTTCGGAAACTGGAGCGACTTGCATTCGCTCTTGTGAGAACTCGTCCAATTAAAGAGGTTTGTAATTATTATCTTTTCGTAATTGTTGGGTTTACTGAAAAAAGATAGATAAAGTTTAACTTTCTGCCTGTTCATATCGAAATATGTTCGTAATTATGTAGCCTACAGAAACATTCCGGAACACAAACAATGTATGGCTGGAAAAGGCTAAAGGGCTTGCAGGACCATTCTCTTTGGCCTTACTTGTCGCCATTCCGTATGTAACGGAAAACTCATCCGGACCAATTATTGTTGCATCCTTGCTTCTCGCTGCAGTTGATGCCTGCATTACAGGTATGCCATTGTCCACCATCTGTAATCCTAAGAATAATCATAATGCGTTTGTGGGTGACTACATATAACCGAATGATTTTTCAGTATGGTGCTACACTGACTTTGAAAGCCGCCATGGGCACTGTTCAGGGGAACTAACTAGTTGCTTATTTAGCTCTGCTGGGGAATTCCCAGCTTTCCTTGTGGGATGGTGGCAGATTTCTGCTCTGTCAGCGGGGTTTGCAGCATGTTGCAGAACACTGAGCTGCATTATGGATTCAGTGACAGGGCGACATGTGGAAACACTTATGGAGAATACACTGGGCACATTCACACCGTTGGGAGCTCCACTCGACATAATGGCAGTGTTTATCACTGCCGTGCCCACAATATTATGCGCTTTGGGAATGGAGGTGAGTGAGGAGAAAAATATCTATCATGCTTGATTTAGACCGTTTCTTAAGGAAATTCTTTTATTATTAAGTTAGGTTATCAATAAATATCAAGAGTTAAAATGCATTAAAATTTTAAACTGGCTGGAAACAACCCGTAATGTTGAATATTAAAAACGTTGATACATGTTAAGTTTAGGCAGGACGCTATCCAAAAAAGCTTTGTGGGTTAACCAACGAGTCCCTCGATTCTGCAAAAATGTAATATTATTAGTTCAGACGTTCGACATAATTCCAAAAACTGATTTTAAAAAAATTAGATAATATTTACTGTGATCGATTTCGTTAGCTCCTCTCACATCATCCCCCGGGGTTGGTCCTCTCGACTGCAATTCCCGGGGTACTTCATATGGTGTTGAATCGTAATCCCGTATTCTGCTAGGATGTCCATTGCTCGTCCTAACCATAAAGGCTGCAACAGCCACAATCACAAAAAGGAGAACTGCGTATAACTTCATTTTGTTCAGACTCAAAACTAGCTCACTCCTATTCACAAAACTTGTTACGAAACTATTTTACTTGTAGACTCCAGCCTCTGTTCAACTTGACTAAACAAGGTGAATTGCTATCCAGATTATTTTATAAGGAGCTTTCCTTATTTCCAGATTAATTTTTATTCTGGGAAAATATCCAACATGTTATAGCCAGCACTGGAAAGTTGGACAAAGAAGGAATGAGGAAATGAATATTTTTTCGTTCCTTGTCTTTTTCTGCCAAGGAATATGCAAACCCCTCTGAGAGTCGACTGTGCAATCAACTCGTCTTTAAGACGTCATCATAATATCAGAATCAGACAATATAATACGTTACGTTGCCTCCAATTTGTGTGCAGATTTATTTTGCAATAAAAATTACCTTTTTTCATGCATCACTTTTTCTAGGTCTAGGCTGCTACCTTCCTTCATGCTAAATCCGCTAAAAAATCTACGCGATATAATGAAGGTACACAAATGGCAGTGCCCAATGCTTAAACGCACTACTACACATCAGTAGTAATGATAGAGATGTGATCACACGTGCATTCAAGTTGAAAATATCAGATAGATACGTACATCTCTTTAGGCATAATATGCAATGGTATTGTTTTGTTCATAATTTTTGTGTGAGCCAGTCAGCCACTTTTTCTCACGCTAGATGAAATTGAGTGATTCATGAGGAATAAACAAAGCCAAAAGCATTCATTCCCATGTGCTACTGGTTGGTGGGCAAGATGAACCAAGTGATGTAGTGATGTACCTACGTCTGTAAATGCTGCTATCGTAAAACATGTTTTTTATCATTTTTTAGTCAAAATTATAATAATAACAACTAAATAATTACCGTATTAATCACTGTTCGCATTCATCATCAACGTCTTCTTCCACCTACAACTAAATCCATCCAGTTAAATCTGGTATTGCGCGATGGAAGCGTAACTACAGCTCAAAATTAGCTGCTGCTCCATGCATGAATTGAATTGACTCGTCCAATACGAGCTCATGTTATGTTGTTAATCGTGTTATGATTCTCTTAAGTACAATGAGGAATTCCTGATTGGTGCTATAAAGAGATCACTTATCTTGCAATCTATCTTTCCATGCCAGTTTCCGAACTCGACAGTAGTTCCGGGTTAGATTTCAATGAATGGGAATTAAAGTGGATGGATGTTACAAAAATTTTTATAATTTGTTGAGAAAATCTTAATCCCAACAGAAGGCAATGTTCCGATCATTGCCATAATTGGTTTTGCATATGACCTTGAGAAAAATGTTTTGTGTGCCTATGCAAATTTGTGTCCTTAAGTATGCTATAATTATGTATTTCCGCTAGGAATCCATGTTCCTCCGTACCGCTCTCTATGTTCTAACTTCATTGACGACTATGTCCATTTTCGGCTCAGCTTTGGCCACCAGTCACCTCTTCCCTGCTGTTGATAATATACCAATTGTTCCAGATCGAAATCTTTATGCGAAGGTAAGGTCTAAGAAATCATTAAATCAAACAATTTCATAGTGCATGCAAACCTTTTGATGATGTGTTGCGATAATGATGGCTTAAGTAAGAGCCAGTTCTATCAAAAAAAGCAATGCAATGAATCGTTAAAAACAAGAGGAAGCGACACGCAAATGCTTTCTGAACCTATATCAATACTATACCATGCAACATACGTGAATGGAATGTGACAAGCATGCAAATACAATGTAATTATGTTTTATGACAGATACTTTCTGGAGCTTCATTAGCATCCATAGGGTTTCTTGGGATTTACTGGATATGCAAGCCGGATAATGTGACACTCACTCAGCATAAGCATTTCCAAGTTGTCAAGAGATTCTCCCTTGCCGGATGCGTTGTTACCAGCTCCGCATTTCTTGCGTATTTCATTGAGTCAACGGTGCTCAATAGAGTTCAACAAACGTCTAGGTGCGTTAATTATTAACAAACTAATGAACGCTGCACAGTAGTAATATTATGACATTACATCGCCCGAGAATTTTTTATTACCTACCTATACATATTTAAAAATAATTTATTCCATACGAATTATTTTAATGGCATACAAATATTGTTGTCTTTTTTATGTACGCTAATGCTGCTGCAGTTTGTGGGACGGAGATCCACCATTGCTTTGGCCACTTGCAGGAGGTTGGCGTTTGATAGTCGCTTCTTTGGGAATTGCTGCTTTGGCGTTAGCAACTTTTGAATTTCTAATTCCACTGGCGGTTATTGTTACAAGTCTTAGCAATGATGGACTTCTCTACAGAAACTTGAGGAAAAATGTAATTCAATTATGTTTACAGGTATATGCACTTACTTAAATAAGCATACATAAATGACCCAACCGTTTGTATAACATTAACAGGAAGAGACGCCAGCTTGGAACTCAGTAACCCCACTAGTATTTGGTGGAATCTCAGCAATACAAGCGTTTCTCATTGACACAAAAGTACTATTAGCATTGGCTTCAGCAAGCTTCATGTGCATCAACATTGTCGTGTGCTCATCAATGCTGAGTCTGCGCTATCAGCCAAAACCATGTCAGTCACAATCACATCGACGGCCAGGTCACACTCGAACTCGCCCCACACCACGAAGCAATATAGGAAACGATGGACAACGAAGTGGATTTAGGACCAATCAAACGAGGAGGTTGCTCACCGTGAGCTTCCTTAAAAGTGGGCTCGGGAAAATACCGAGGGAGGTGATGCACGACATTGATGCTGCACGAAGTAGTGGGAGTTCAGGAATGGACCAGCCAAATGATAGAACGTGTCTCATGGATGATGTGGGTATTGCACCAATTGACCCGTAAGTTATGAAATCTGAAAATTTTCCAAACCAATAATATCATAATGCTATGACTTTTTAAAAATCTGTTTTGTTCATGGCGTTATTGCCAGAAGACGAGAGTCAGCAGAGTTCAGCATGGGAAGTAACGTTTCTGGATATGAATCAGATAGTGATGCTTGTACTTCAGATGCCACGGATGATACAGATATTGACGCTGTCGTTTCCGAATACCAAGTAATGCTTTACAACAACCGACCTGCTATCAGGGCCTCTAAAAATATTGAAACAATTAACTTTTATGGCATTAATTTGTAAACATTAAAGGAGCGCATTCGTGTGGCCACAATAAATGGTGCTATTCCAATGAACCCCACGCCAGGAACGGGCCGACGTGTGGCATTATCGGTGATTGCATTGGTTCCATGTTGTTTGGCTATGGCAGCCTCCCTGAACCGAGCCCCGCGGGGTCATGTAACTGGAATAATGTTAGCAATATCTTCAGGACTTCTTACATTCCTACTTCTAGTTGTCATCAGTCGCCAACCTCAAAAGCGGC
Organism: Orchesella bifasciata; assembly: GCA_034697805.1. Taxonomy (NCBI): domain Eukaryota; kingdom Metazoa; phylum Arthropoda; class Collembola; order Entomobryomorpha; family Orchesellidae; genus Orchesella; species Orchesella bifasciata. The sequence continues at coordinate 4,830 of JAQGAP010000821.1, forward strand.
ATCCACTGAGGTCATCATCGTGTTCATCAGCAGCTGGAAGTAGTGGTGCTGCAAACAGTGGACCAAGCAGTGGCGGATATGATTATGATTTGACCAACTCAAATTTTCTTCAACATTCCATCATTCCATGGGTGCCTGCGACTGGAATTTTTATTCATTGCTGTTTACTTCTGGAGGGGTTGGATTTAGCTGGACTACCTTTTGCATTTTGGTTATCTACTGGTAACAATAAGACGCCTATTTCTACTTCCATCATTTTTCGTTGCATATGTATGAACTCAATCTAAAGAAATGGTATCTATTTTCAGGATTGATTATATACTTCAGCTACGGAGTTACGAAAAGCGTTGCAGCTCCCCCATTTTTGGTTGCTCATGAAAGACTTCGTCTCAGCACCAGTCACCATCATCGGCAGCCCGTTTTGTCCACTGTTGTCTGTGGAAATGATCCATCCTCCACTGCAACAACATCTACAAGCTCCTCAGAGCCATATGCTCAGATTGACACGATCCTTCTCCCGTGAATTAATAATAATAATAATTGTTCTAGAACCGAGGACTGAAAACGGAGAACGAGGATTTACAATAATTTAATCACTATACTATGATTTAGAAATGTATTTGTCATCATTAGTTATATTGAAATATATATCCTACGCAGTATTCCTTTCAATTTCACTCGTCAGTTCTAAAAATCGAAAATGTATTAAGTAATAAATAATAATCAAAGTCATTGTGACATGAAAACGATTGGAAATTCATATATTCAATAATTAATTCGTGTTAGACATTACATGTTACAGATAATACAGATAATCAATAAACTGTATTTGAGGCGTCTTGCATAAATAATTTATCACAATTTAATTAAGAAACACAAATGTACGCAAGTTACCCCAATTTTTTTTTGTTGCAGATTAAAGTAGCATAGCAGTTAGCTTAGATTCATAGATATAGTATAGTTAGTCCGATTCATTTTCTGAAACGCAGAATTTCTGCGAATTTGTTATAAAATTTCATGTTCACTTTTATTTGTGGATCTTTGTTATTGGATTCTGGATTCAAAACTAACATTCCAGTAAGAAAAAAGCTTAGGAACTCTTATTTTAAATAGTGACTTCTGCGGGAGTTTACATATTCTGCATTAAATTACAAATTACAGTAATGAAGGTATAAAAAAGTTAATGAAAGAATATACATCATACTGAGGGGTTAGGCGAACAATATTATATGGACAACCAAAGAAATGCCTTAAATAAACTCAATAATTCTAAAATTGAATCTACTATAAAGTACATACGAGCATGTGTTGAAAATTCATTTCATACAGATACCGACGGAGAAATTCCAAAATGCTTATCAATCAAAATTAGTCCACATCTGTTGCTCATAGTATGTTGAATGATATATGGAATTATAATAAATCAGTGATTATCTTCTCCATTCATCAATAAAATTTATGAAAAATGCTTCAAACTCGTGCTAGAGAAAATGTTAAGCTGGCTACAAAACTCTAGCTATTACGAGTTACTGCGAATGATTGTAAATCTAACACGCGACTTCCTATTCAAAAGTATTAACAGACATTATGCAACACTTTCTTGTGTATTTCAGCCACAATTGAGGAGCTAATGTTTTTGAAATAACTGACACACCTCCCTAGTTATGTAATTCATCGTATTATGCACTTCGAAGTTAAACCCAGCCCACTTGCTTTGCTCGCTGATATTCCAATCCAAAAGTTATCAATGTGGCTGTCATATTTCTAGTTTTGCATGCCAATAGAAAATGATCAGGATTACGTGAAAGTGCGAAAGACGACTGATTCTTGATACAACGCAGCTATCGGGAGATTTTACAGTTGTACGTAAGTGTAACCTATTTTGACAGACAGAATCTGAAGTTAATCTTATTCTAAATTCTTTGCGGTTCATCGACTGGTGCTAGTTGGTTGCTCCTTGATATGATACTTGTATGAGTAAAATTTTATAAGAGTAGCAACTTCATTTTCTTGAAATTGTAGTGGAACATTACATTTTATTATCGTGTTGTCAATATCAAGTAAGTATAGAGTGTAAGTGTAAGTAAGGTGATGTGTATTGAAGCAGAGATTATGGAATCATTCATGTGATTACAAGGTTCATAGGTTAACTGATAGAGTTAGGTAAAGGCAGGCGAAAAACATGTTGTTATTCAGGAGAGAAAACAGGATTCTCCTGATCCCCCTGCCAAGGTTTTGGCTTTGACCATGCTAAGCAAACTTATTAGACTGTACATAATTTACATACATTTCATAATGGAAAATGATCAAGAAAAGGGTAATCTGCAATGCTGACAACTATTACTGATACTCTGCTTCTTGCTACTTGGTATTGCATGTTATCGCCTTGCATCCATCTCTACTTCACAGAATCTTCGTGCCTCTATGCATCTGTAAATCTACGTATATTAAAATATGTTAAATCCAGGCACATTTATGCGTGTAAATATGTACATTACAATTTTTCTAATGTGGATGACCTTGAATTTCCAGCTAGCATTCAACATTGAAGGTGGCTTTACATTTTTCAACTCAACTCAAACTCTTAACGCTATACATATTACGAACGTAATATTCCATTACATTTCTTTGTATATGAAGACAAACAAGATTTTTTAGAAACGTGACTATATATATCTACATATTTTTCTGATGAAGGATTACTAATCTCGGCAAGCTGTAATTTTTCGTGTTATGACAAGCCTGGACTGAGCCTAAATGTGTGTATGTTAATGTATTGCAGACATTTCATGAGAGGGTAAGCCACGTCTGCGGCGAACCTGGTCATGCGGCTTCTCTTCTTCACGATACTTGGATCATAAAATCAAGTCCCCCGTTTCGATGTTTCGTCTCGTAAGTCTGTTATCCAGTTATCCATATCGTGTTTCAGTTGTCGTGTGGAATGCAAAGCTCTTTTCTTTCGTACAAACACGAATCACAAGCTAAAATGAAAACCTGAAATGAAACATAATATGTATGATAGCATATGAGTTAAATTGACATGACAAGAGTGAGCCAGTGAGCCTGTTCCTTGAGTAAATGATGAAGGCACACATGTTGGGTAGTATATCCACATGAGAATGTTAGAGGAGCACATGATCAGATACGCCAAGATAATGACAAAAAGTGTAGAAGAGCGAAAGGCTTGACTGGAGATAGAACGGAACAGGAATATCTTTTAGCTAGCAGCAAATATCGCATGTAGATGAGACAGGTCATAATATAATCGTCTTCTTACACAATCCAGTCCGTTCCAGCTTACTTACTGTACATTTTGTCAGTGGTAGATCTCTGTGTCGGTGGTGGCGATACTCTGTCTTCAAGGGAAAAAGTAGACATTGATTCAAGCCTTCATTTTTGTTTGCCTATTCTGAATCGTTTCTTTGAGTAAAGTTTTTAACAAAGAAATCTCAGATATTCGTCATGGGTGTTGCAGAAATTGATACTACCGTCGGGCCAACAAAGGTCCTCTTAATTGGCGGCGGAGGGCGAGAACATGCTATTGCATGGAAGTTGGCACAATCTCCAAAGGTATTATCAAGCTTCATTTCTAATATGCATTTCTATACCTTCTTGCATTGCATTGAGATTTCTGACTTGGTTGATTTATTAGGTGGCACACATTTATGTTGCGCCTGGAAATGCCGGCATTACGTTGGAAAAGAAGACCACTTGTGTCAACCTTGACATTGAAGACCATCAGGTACCATTCTAAAATTATGAAGTACATTTTTCTCCAAATTGGCTTATACTAAGCATAGCCATTTTTTTGTAATTCGGAAGGAAGTAGCAAACTGGTGTAAAAAGAATGGAATTGGCATGGTGGTTGTTGGACCAGAGGATCCATTATCCCTGGGCATTGTTGACGTTTTGAATAACAACAAAATTCCTGTTTTTGGACCACGTCGTGCCGCAGCTCAGATTGAGGCTTCGAAGCACTTTTCGAAATCATTCATGGAACGGCATCACATTCCCACTGCACGCTGGAAATCATTCACAAAGCCGAAGGAGGCTAAATACTACATTGAGCACGCAAATTTCCCCGCACTCGTCGTGAAAGCTTCCGGTTTGGCAGCTGGGAAAGGAGTAATTGTCGCTGCTAATGCAAAAGAAGCAAGTCAAGCTGTTGATGAAATAGCTTCAAGTTTTGGTAAGGCCAGTGAGACGATCATTGTTGAAGAGTTATTGGAAGGAGAGGAGGTGTCAGTTTTGGGATTTTCGGATGGAAACACTGTATCAGTGATGCTACCATCTCAGGACCATAAGCGGCTGAAGGATGGTGATGTAGGACCAAATACTGGGGGAATGGGAGCCTATTGCCCCTGTCCATTGTTGACTGAAAGCGATATGGAGATTGTTACTGAGCAAATCATGAAAAAGACTATTCAAGGATTAAGATCTGAGGGGTAATAAGAGCTTTTTAAAGCTACACCAATAAAAATGACAGATATTTCATAGAATCTGTTTTATATATAGCGTTCGATATATTGGAATTCTGTATGCCGGTCTTATGATGACCAAGGATGGCCCAAAGGTCCTTGAGTTTAACTGCAGATTCGGAGATCCAGAGACACAAGTTTTACTTCCGTTATTGGAATCTGATTTGTTTGACGCTTTTTCGGTAATTGAATTTAAATTAAATGATTAATATTCTTCCTAACTGGCTGTATATAAAACGAATGAATGTGTGAATACGCGTAGGCATGCATCAATGGTAATCTTGGCGCTCTGGAATTAAAATGGATTCCAAACACCTATACAGTGGGAGTTGTAATGGCTAGTGCTGGATATCCAGGCACATACGCTAAGGGAAAGGAAATAACAAAGCTCCAAGAAGTGAACAGTCTCCCAGGTCATGTAGTTTTCCATGCTGGAACCAAATTATCCGACACCGGCAAGGTGGTGACTAGCGGTGGTCGAGTTTTGATTGCTGTCGCACTTGGCCAAGAATTAGCACTTGCATCCGCTAAAGCTCTCCACGCGGTCAACACGATTCATTTCGAAGGAGCTCAATTCAGAAATGACATTGCCAAGAAAGGAATAGCAAGGTGAAAAATGTGATATCTGCGTGCTTTATGATGACAACTCACGTCATACGATAAGCTTCTTAACTAAAAGAAAATAAATCCATTTTTGCAGATCTCTGCTGCTCAAGGGCAGGATGACGTACAAGGGTAGCGGTGTTGACATTGTCGCTGGAGACAATCTTGTTCGGAACATAACAGCTTTGACCAATACAACAAAGAGAACAGGAAGTATGGGAAGTCTTGGTGGTTTCGGAGGACTTTTTGACATCAAAGCTGCTGGCTATAAAGATCCCATTCTTGTCTCCGGAACGGACGGTGTCGGCACTAAACTCAAGGTAGAAAAGAAAATGAATGAAAATAAAATGAGTTGCATAACCTGCTAAAACATGTATGTCCTTTGAGCAAGTTGATTAAATGAATGCATGAATTAAAACAGATTGCAGAAGCTTCTGCAATACATGATACGATCGGAATTGATCTGGTGGCCATGTGTGTCAATGACATTCTGGCACATGCAGCAGAGCCCCTGTTCTTCTTGGATTACTTTGCTACAGGAAAGCTGGATGTGGAAGTTGCGACCAAGGTCATTATTGGTGTTGCTGAAGGATGTCGACAAGCAGGATGCGCCTTAGTTGGTGTGTTTTCATAGCAAATTAAAATTACACAAACTCAGACCATGCGATTAATACTGACGTGGGTACAATGTTTTCTAGGAGGAGAAACGGCTGAAATGCCAAGCGTTTACGAGCCTGGAGTGTATGACGTAGCAGGCTTTGCAGTTGGAGCTGTGGAGAAGGGAAGGGCCCTTCCATACACGGACAAAATCGAAGAGGGGGATATTGTAATTGGCTTATCATCTACTGGACTTCACAGCAATGGCTTCAGTCTTGTCCGAAAGATTGTGGAGAAGCATGATTTGAAATACACCGATCCTTGTCCTTTCAGTAACGATCCAAATGAAACTTTAGGTATTTATGCCCGACAATTATGCTAATCATGAATCGCTTAATGGGGAATCGTTCACAAGCATTAATTCACAATTACTTCGTTTAACTATAGGGAGAGCGCTTCTCGCACCAACCAAAATTTATGTAAAATCTTTACTTCCGGCATTGCGAAGTGGTCGTGTCAAAGCCTTTGCTCATATCACTGGTGGTGGTCTGACTGAGAATATTCCTCGGGTTTTGCCAAAGAAATTGGGCGTTGAAATAGATGCACAGCGTTGGAAAATCCCACCAGTGTTTGCATGGGTTGCCGGTGCCGGTGGAATTAGTGAGCCAGAAATGTTGAAAACCTTTAACTGTGGCCTGGGTGGAATTCTCATTGTGTCCCCAGCAGATCAGCAGCATGTAATGAGCATGATCACAGACGACATGTTTGTTATTGGAAGAGTCCGAAATGTTTTTGGTGGTATGTCTAACAAATATTAATTGCATGTAGATAGAGAAGTAATTGTTCATATGAAATGGAACACTGCTCATAATGACAATGTAATATTTTGTAGACGATTCACAAGTACGTGTTAAAAACTTTGCCGACGTGATTGCCCCAGCTATGAAGAAGTATACTGAGTATCCCCTCGGTCGCAGTACCAAGAAACGCGTTGGTGTGCTGATCTCTGGGAGTGGAACGAATCTTCAAGCTTTAATAGACCACACGCTGGATCCCCTCAAAGGCAGTTTGGCGGAAATTGCCATTGTCATTTCTAACAAAGAAGGAGTGGAAGGACTCAAAAGGGCCGAGAGGGCAGGCATTCCCACAAAAGTTATCTCACACAAGGCATTCCCTACCAGAGAAGCGTTTGACACTGAAGTCATGAAAGCACTAGATCTTATGAATGTTGAAATCGTGTGCTTAGCCGGATTTATGAGAATTTTGAGCCCATCATTTGTCACCCATTTCCGTGGACGCTTGATCAACATACATCCAGCCCTATTACCCAGTTTCAAAGGAGCTGATGCACATAAGCAGGCTATTGAAGCAGGTGTCCGATATACAGGATGTACTGTTCATTTTGTTGAGGTAAGTAGAGTTTGACTGTGTAATCATTGAAGCTATTTAGTCGAGTGCTAAACTAATTTGGTATTATTTTCAGGTCGAGGTAGATGCAGGAGCAATAATTACACAAGAAGCTGTGCCAGTTGAAATCGGAGATACCATTGAAGTACTTCAAGAACGAGTAAAAATTTACGAGCACCAAGCGTATCCCCGAGCTCTGGAGCTTCTTGCCCGTGAAAAAGTGCGCCTTGACACCAATGGAAAAGCAGTTTGGAACCTTTAAAATTGTTCATATTTTTAATGCGATTGCCAATGTAATGAAATGTATAATTATAATTATAATTGTTTCTCATTTCGAATCCAAGCAAATATTTCAAATAAATAGTTACTGGAATGTTGTGGTTAAAATTGTTCTATTTTATTTATTGATACGGTTTCTTCTGCGCACAAAATATCTAATTGCAATCAAGACTAGAATGTGTTTCAATATAATATAAATGCAAATATCACTGAATCTAAAGTTTAAAAATTGACAAAAGACTACCGAGGAAAGTATCCTGAGATGACGTTGATCCACCCTGGCCTTGTTTCAGTTTTTCAGATTTTCTTTGATTCGCCTTCTCAACACAAATCTTGTGAAACTCGGGATCATATTTTGAGAAAATTTTCTCTGCTTCCTTTTCTAACTGGAATCCCATAACTTGCTTGTGAAGAGATGGTACTGTTAGATTATACTTGAGAATTTGTTTGTTCAATGTATCACAGTCTGATTTTAAGCAAGCTACATAGTCATTCCACTCTCTCTGCTGTTCATTTGTCAGAGTTTCGTTGAAAATGTGGCGTATTTCCCTTAACTGAGTTCTGATTCGCGATGTATCCTCTCTTATCTCTTTCTCAAGGAGAATCCACTCAGGTGCAAATCCATTGTCTATAAGCACCTGATTAAGTTTATGCGTGGTGAAATCGATATACGGATTATAAGCGTCTTTTGCACTCAACGGTTTTCCCTTTCCCGCTAAATTATTAAAGTCGCCTCGAGCCATGGCATCCTGAATCATGTCTTCAACTAAACGCTCCACACCAAGTCTACATTATATAAATCAATTTTTAGATTTTTTATAATCAATACTTTTACTTTAAAAATATAATTTAATCCAAACTACCCAGCAAGTCTTTTGAGCAATCTGTTGAATATTAAAATTATTTATACCCTGTTTTAATTTTCTTAGCAGCTCTTTGGTCTTTCGCCAACTCCCAAACATCTTGACCACTACTTCGAGTAGCCTGGTCCATTCTATGTTCTAATACATTTTCTACAGCTTTCATAGCCCTCCATTTCTGATATTGCTTTTCCCTTTGCGCTGGCGTTCCGGATCCAACTCCATCAAAGCTTAAATATTGTCGATGTTGTGGTGCTGTATGCTAGAATCCATAATCATAAATCATATACAATTACTCTCCATCAATCAAAATTTCATATCATTCTAACAATCCGTTTACAAACTGATTATGTAATGTGATAGCATATCTAGTTAATCCACCTTTATATCAGGGGATTCCGCATCTTCTTCTTGAGGCTTCTGTTCGTGTGGTTTTGGCTTATAATACAGCCCGTACTCACCTTCAATTTTATGACGATTGTGCCGAAAATCTGCAAACTGCTTTAAAAAGTTTCGGTAGGCTGTGTCCACCTTAGAAAAGTAAGTAAACACATAACTGAATCAGAAGGATTTTATAGACTGCTTGAAACAGGCATATTTGCGACAACATTATTATAATCCTTTGATATAAATACCTCTTGGAATTTAGGTGCACTGGCTTCCGTTGAACCAGAATCTGGATGAAAACGCTTTGCTAATTTAATGTATGCATTCCTAACCATAGCTTCATCTTGACAGTTTTCCGGAAGTCCAAGAGTCCGACAGTCTTTCTGTATTAAAAACAGGGAATACAGTTTTTGAGATTGTGTCGTTTTCTTGTTTGATACTTATTGCATGAAAATTGTATAAAATGATATCATACCTCATGCTGAACTTCTTCGGAAGTTTTCAATTTCCTTTGTCCCTGACTTTGGTTATGACTTGAGAATGACTGCGTTCTCAAATGACATCGGCATGATGAAGCTGATATCTTTGGCAATTCTCGCGACGCTGAGATAATGTTTTGCAGTGACAACAACATCACGATTTAAACTTTTGAAGTGCAAACTTTTTAACAAACCGTTTGCATCGTCAGCTTGGAATTTCTATTGACACAATTTTCAGTTGTCAGCGTTGGTGGTCTGAATTTGCTTTCTGATTTTGCTGTTGTCACTCAATAATAATTTTATTTTGAATACAAAAAACTGATAAGAAGAATGAAAGCGGTTATTTTTGAACTGTTATTTTCCACTCAGCACTTTACTGAGAATGGCGAGAGATACGAGAAATAAACAAAATAAAATTGCAAACTGGTACGATAACTTTTCGGAGAGATAATACATAATACACGTGTTCAGTGCTGTGATTAAATCTATTTAGCATATAATATCAGCTTTGTCTTTTACTGTATCTCACCGACCGATATCCGGTAAGAACTTCCCTAAATTGTCTATTAATTAATTTGTTCATCAAAAGTACATTCGGTCTACTGAAAGGAAAAAAGTTCTAAGCATTTTGAAGATTACATTTGTGTAATTAGATCATTTTTTTCAATTGTCATTCGTCAAAAAGGGGTTTATAAGGGTTAAAAATCTGAAATCGATAAAGAAACTTGAAACTTTTTAAAAATCATGTGGTTTGTTATTGTTTACGTTCACTTCAGCCAAAAATATCCTATGCATTTGGTTCTTTATCGTGTATCTACAGTGCACTATGCACAAAAGGTCTTTTTGGGTGGTAGGGCATTTTAAGATATTGCTTGTGCTCAGGTTTAATGTACGCATTTGGCTTTTACGGTACTTGTTTTCTATGCAAAAATACGGTACGTGTGTCTACCTACCTAAAAAGCTAAGGATAAAAATGAAGTTTAGGATATTTTGGCATCTTCGACATACATACCTACTCCCACTGCTACCTAAAATACAAATACGAGCTCCTGATAGATACTGACATACGGAAGAAACAAGGATTTTTATGGTCAAGTGGCACATTGTATCATCGTTTGCTACATATTGCATTATGGAAAAATATGAAAGGTATAGGAAGAGGATGGATGTGTATAGAACAAGTTTGAAACAAGCTTTCAGATATAGAGAAAGAAGCAGAAGAGAAATGAGCTGCTGAAGAAGAGTAGAGAGGTTCAGTCAGAGTGTATATGATGTATGCATTATCATATCCCTCGTTATCACACATTCATTACGACTTACAAAGTATTTCTCTTCAGGGAATCCACAGACATTGCCCATTCATAGTAATAACAGTGTAATGTTATCAAAGGGGAGAAGAGCAACAACAGGATTCAGCAACATTGCAGTTTTTTATGGAAGATTATTTGCACTAGCTCAAGAAGTGTGAAAGGGTTTTATCCTCATTTGTATTGTGGATTCGTTTGAAGCGAGTATTAAAGCAAACCACTTTTTTTGTTAAAAAATTACATGTGAGAGTATGGATTGCATGAAGTTTGCAATTACCAAAAGGCCCAGCTAACACATATGCTGTTAAAGAGAGAAAAGGAAGAAGATCCACGTAAAATATTCATCAGCACACATCACATCAGGTTATTTTCCTTAAGGTGCATCATATCATGGTCATGAGCATAAGAAGACTGAATTGACTCAAGTGATATTTTAATGTGAGCAGTGCTCCCTTCTGTATCTTATGGTTTTAGTCATTCATTATTGAAAACGAGGCTAGTTAACAGTTACACGAGTCTAGTTGCTCATTTCGTGCGCATCGCATCTCAAAACGTGTATGCAAACCTGAACAGATATAATATATCGAGATCAAGAACGGGTTAAGTGAAAAGTAGGGGACAGTGCACTTGTACTTTTGCTAATTTTATTTTTAACAAAATTGTAATACGCATTTCATTTAAGCTGAGGTAAGCCTATGAAGAAAATCTAAATATATGTGTCTTGTGTCCCATTTTTTGTTTTGTGAACGTTGACAATTTGGAGACATAACGTGAGAAGGTGTATAGCATACATACAAGACTGAATATCGTATCGTAGGTCAGTACATCAGTTTCCAGAATTTAGACAGTTTCTGAAACGAGGAATGTGTATTGATTTGTGATTGATTTCCGATTTGGAATAATATTTTTATCCGACCTGATGTAAGGAAACTTGAAGTGAATTGATGCACGATGTGCTTTTATTTTTGATAAAATATGCATTAGGTCTAGGCGCAAAAAGTTTATAGATCAATGTCAATCGCAAACTAAAAAAATTTAATTCACTTTGATAGTTTTTTAATGCAGTAAAATGCTACTTGCACTAGTTCATGGAGGTGAATTGGTACATAACCATAGGCATTGATTTGCGTGCTCAGTGCTGTAACAAGATTGGAATGAAGAAATAAAACATTAAAGGCTTTGTCCTGATAGCAATAAATTGTAAAAACAATAACGCTATTATCAAATATCATTAGTTTTGTGGTCGTAACAGCCATCCGTTATGTACAAAATTCTGAGAATGAGTGTGATGTATGCAAAATGCATTAATTTTTATTTCAAGACCTTGAATGGGTTTCTCAGAACAAATATGACTCTGATTCAGCTTCATTCCAATTCATTATCAAGACATAATAATCATTAGAAATATAGATTTGGCAAAAGCATTTGTTTCGTTCTTGGAAAGCATATCAAAATATTCAAAATGCGATTTGTTCCTATTCCAGACGAGCTTGAGTATTCAGAAACCATGTCGGAGGCGAAGCAACGTAAGGTTCGGAAACGCAAGGAGGTAAATATTTCAAAGGATCTGGACGATTTTTTGTTTGTTTCTAAACAAACTCATTCTAAAATTTTAATACATCTTTTAGCCACAAGATGATAAGCCAGCTCCTCCCGATGAAGCTACAAAGGAAGAATACAGTATTGCACGATGGATGAGAAACAATGTGCCAGTGAAGAAAACCAAATTTCTTAGTCACACTGTGGAATACTTTATCTGTAAGTTCACTCGTGTGGATACTTATGATTGCACAATCTTATCTTTGAAGTAACAAATTTAAATAGTTTAATCAAATAATTTAGCTGGAAAGGCCATCGATAAGCTTTTGGATTCACCGTGGGCACAACCAAAGAAATCCGGAGAAGATCCATTGTTCACAACCAGAGAGTCCGTTGTTGAGTATTTAGATGTGTAAGCAGATACAGTTGAACTTGATAGATGAAAAATGTTTCTTATCTTATGCATATCCCAATAATGATTGCACTGATTGCAGTATGCTGAGACACAAACTTTTCCATCGCGCACGAAAGATTGTGGTACCTGAAAGTGAACTGAAGAAAGGAAAGGGAAAGAAAGAGAAAGAAGGAAAGGATGGAAAGAAAGAGGATGCTACTCCAGCCGTTGAACAACCAAGCAAAAAGAAGGAAGATACTGTAACTGCTGCTGAAAGTAGCCAAGCTGAAGGAGAGAAAAATGAAAAGGATTCGTCATCCAAAAAACCGAAAAAGGTATAAAAAGACGCTTTCGGATAAAAGTATCGCCTTTCCTCAGGTACATGTGTGCTAACTTAAATTCTAATTCTAATTTTCAGGAAGGAGAAAAGAAAAAACGCAAGATTAGGTTGGACATGCATCTTCAGCAAATTGTTGTTGACGGAACCGATGCTTACGTCTGGATATATGAGCCAACTCCATATTACTACTATTTCTTTGGATTTCTCGTCGTTATTGCTGTGATTGCAGTTTGTCTTTTCCCACTTTGGCCATCCTCCGTTAGGTAACAATTTAACTTAATCGATATGCATGAAAACATGTTGATGAAAAAAACCAAAGGAAAATTACTATTTTCATATGTGTTCTTCTGTGCTTTTAGACAAGGCGTCTATTACTTGAGTTTAGCTGCTGCAGGATTTTTGGTATTCATTTTGGCTCTGGCTGTTATACGACTAGTTGTGTTCTGTTTAATCTGGGGATTAACTTTTGGAAGGCACCACATATGGCTCCTTCCAAACTTGACGGAGGATGTTGGATTTTTCGCGTCATTTTGGCCACTTTATCATGTGAGCATAATGGATAATCTAAGTTGGATCTACTGATTAACAATCTCAATCACGGATTCAGACGTAATTTATTTTTTCAATATTACTAGTATGAATATAACGGAACTAAAAGTAACGAAGATGAAAATGAAGATGATGAAAACGATGACAAAGATGGTTCGGACGAGCGAGATGATAAAGAACCACTGTGAGTCAATTGAACTACTTTTGACCTTTTCATAAAGGATAGTCTTTAAAAGGACAAATATATCATAAACAGTATTGTTTGTGGATTATTTAGTTTGGAGAAAGATGACCAAGAAAGTGAAGAAGCTCCTTCGAAACGTGCAGATAATTCAGAAACGGAATCTGAAGGGAGTCAACGTTCTCAAACAGGCAAAGATTTTGAAATCGTGGACAGAGATGAGATTGATGATTCGTAGTAATTATCTTTAAAGTACACATTCATATTTCTCTGATCGATTATTTTGTGGTATTCCAGATTGTTCACTGACTAGATCATAGTTAATATATTATGTATATGAGAGGAGCACAAGGTGTCAAAAGCACTTTAATGGACTAATCTAGGATTTTCGGAACCAAATTGGCTTTGATGGAGTTTAATTTTTTTTGCAGAAAAAAATCGTGTATTATTCTTATCACCTCTGTTTAATATGTTGGATATCACTATCCTAGAAGCCATTTGTTTCTGTTTTTTGTGATTATCAAGAATTGTGTACAATTTAAACTTGTTCATTTAATACCATAACGTAACTCTCTGAATCATGAATCTTTCAAACAAAAATAATACGATTATGGTTATATAAATATAATATAACTTGGAAATGTGATTCAAATTTTCATAAACTAAAATTAGAAACAAACAAGTCAAGTTTAAATGCCGAAGGATGAAGTCTAAATTCTCGTAATGCGACATAAAATTAGATAGTTAATTTGGTTGGAGCATGTCATGCATTCTGTTTTTCATATTTTAATAATTTTCAAGTTCCTGACTAAAGTTTCACGTAAGCTTTGGCTTATCGAAAGGTGAAAGATTTTCTCCCTCTGGTGCTGAATTTCGAGTCAGTCGATAAGTGTAATAGATAATGTTGGTAGGAAAGTTTGTCGATTGTAATGCGGGTAGTAGTATTTCGCTAATCGTAAGTGTGGTAATGCTTGTATCGTACGAACGGATGCGGTTTGAACCTTGCGAAACTTTAGATGCGTTGGCATTGGCTTTCTAAAAAAAATTATTCTTACTCCATTAGTTAAGCTATTGGTTTCTGCTCCATTAGGTGTAAATATACACATTAATTGTATTTATACGCCGAATTTTTCGTTAATTTTAGAAAGTCTATTCGCTATTTGCTTGCTCATCGTGTAAAATATTTATGCACATTGTAGATAGTAGTTACTTGATTTTTTGCAATATAAATATATTTGTGAAAGAACGGACATCAGATTTGCGGAGATGATATTTGCAGGTGTGTTCTTTCATACGAAATTTTGAAAGAGTGCAGTTGCAATGTAAAAAATTGTTGGACGGGCTGCTATATTGTGTCATTTTTGAGAAGCACTGATATTGAATTGATATCAAGTTGTCCAACTAATGTCGTTTCTCCCATTTTATTTAAAAGAAACAGTTGTACGTACGTGACTCGGCTTATTACATATTATGTATGCTGTTATGAATGTATGCTTAACATAGGTAAGTATTTTTATAGTCGGGTTCACGCATTATTACATGAAAATGTGAGTTTTAAGAAATAAAACAGAAAAGGCAAAAAAAATACGAATTTTCGAAATATTTACGTTCAACAATTCGATAGTTATGAAAACAACAGATTCGAGATACAATCGGTTGTATTATGTAATATAAAACTTGTAAGATAGATTATAAACTGATGTATGGATAAACTTCGTCATATTTAGGTTGAAAGTAGGCCATAGTTATATTTGTGTCAAGCCGTCAAGCAGATTACAATAAAGCCATTCTTTATTGTTTACCCAGAAGAGTTACATCCTCTTCGTTCGTACTTTCTCCATTCTGCAACTTTGTGAAAACATTTTTGAGCATTTTATTGCAGAGTGCAGCATATGGATTCATTTGAACTAGTTGAGCTTTTGCGAATTGGCTTCCGAGCTTCGATGCTTCCTCAAAGTCAGCTTTTGCTAAATCCAGGGAATTAATCCTCAGGTAAAGAAGACCTCGCTGACAATACGCCTGGCAGGCTGCACGTCCCTTGCCGTTACTCAGGTTGATTGCGTTGTTTAAATCTGTCTGCGCATCTGAACGCAGGAGAAAGTCAATGATGAAAATTTTCTTTCAAAGTGAGCTAGTATTTAAGTTATTTAATTACCGTCGATTTTTCCCATCAATCGTAATGTCTGGGCTCTATTATTATATCCAGAAGCCCGACAAGGTGCTAGCTCGATAGCTTTTGAAAATAACTTCAGGGCTCCAGGTAAGTCGCCTGTTTCCGCTAGTTTTACACCCGCTACCTCTAACCGTTTTGACTCCTTTGCCGATTCTGATTCATCTTCCTCTATATGGTTTCAACCAGATAATTTATTTAGCAACTCCATAATATGTATTTTTTAACAATAGCTGTATTAAAGTGTGGCATTTTACCAATTTCCTCGTTCTGGGGAATGTCTTCCTCGTAAACTAACTCACCAAGAGGCAACAATGGATTAAAAATAGCGTTTAAAACTTCTTTTTCAGTCAGGCCAGCCA
Source organism: Orchesella bifasciata (assembly GCA_034697805.1). Taxonomy (NCBI): domain Eukaryota; kingdom Metazoa; phylum Arthropoda; class Collembola; order Entomobryomorpha; family Orchesellidae; genus Orchesella; species Orchesella bifasciata. The sequence continues at coordinate 20,762 of JAQGAP010000821.1, forward strand.
TTTCTTCAGATTTCAAAATCAAAATATGATCTGCGTATTCTTGTTTTCTTTTAAATATTCTAAGATAGAAAACTTGCTACAGCCAGGAAGCGTATTTGCTTTATAGTTTCCAGCATACCTTACATAACTTAGAGTAGTGCATACTCATTTTCTCTATTCATCCTATGGTTTTTTGCGACGTGGTCCAGTTGTTCTCAGTCACACCTGACCAATGGGTCCGATAAGTAATGATGAAATAACGCAGTAGTATTATACATGCGTTGCATATCAGTCAACCAAAGATCGTTATTTCATATAATGTACATATGACACATGAAAAGAACAAAGAAAAAAGTATCAAAGCAGAACCGGTTCTTCTAGTCACAAAAGCTGCAAACCTTCACATTTGGTACAATTGATGGATCGTAGACACAGACATGTTGAAGTATTGAAGTACACCGATAAACTATTGAGTATTGAATTTGCTAGCAGTAACTTATCAGAGTGGTCAGAGGGGTGTCACAAATAGCGAGTACTTATTACACTTTGTTCATCCATAGGCGTTTGTGTATTACATGAAACATCAAGCTATATCCATCTTTGTTTTTGACTCGGCAAAAATATTTAGAATAATTTTATTACAACTTTTATTTAACCGCAACAAAGCCAATACATACAACATATTGAAGTAATTTAAAACAAGGTAACTCATTATGAGAAGTAATAATGCGTTGCATCAGATGAATGTTACACGATTAACGATGCTACAACTTCTAAACAACTACTTTTCATTTTGTTTGTAAATCCATAGCTTTTATTCATGGAGGTAACTCCAGGACCCAGGAGCTAATGTTAGATAGCAAGGCGCTTGGCCCTCTGCCTACTTATTCCGCAAGGGCAGGGCAAAGATGTTGAATTGCAAAAATGCTCCTGCTGTCGATTCAGTCAGTACTAGAACCAGGCTTTTTTTACAAACCTTTCAAACAGCAGGATCAATGCTGCACTGCACTGTCCCAACGTAATTACGGTAAGATACTGATATAATATTGTCCTTCTTCAGTTCCAGAATGGATAAATAACTTAATGAATCGCGATTTTTATAATTCATCTCAATTTACATACGCGAATACATAAGTTAAAGCATAAATGTTAACGTATTGCTCCCAATGTTTTAATTTTGTTTCTCCATAATATTTAAATCTCAAAAAACCATCTTTCCGTCTACCAGTTCCGTTAATTTCCCAGGGAAGCAGAAGGTAACAAAAGATAAAGATATGTTGAAGTTTGCACTTTCCAATAGCAAAATCTCGTGTCTTGTGACAATAGTACGGATCCACTTTCTCTCAGGTGACACTACCATGTGAATGAGAACAGGAACATTTTAGGCCTTGCGTATTTGTGTTTGTCAGCGTGTAAAGTTAGGTTGTGTTTAGGTACATAGTACATGATATAATATGTCTACAAACAAGTTCGAATGAGTTGTTGATTATGTAATGGGAGCGTAAACTATCTAACTACGCTTGCGTAGTAAGCTATCGAAACTATTAGGCGTCGTATAAAGCCACAATGAGGTTTTGTGGCCAATAACTGTTTTCTACAAAAAATGACTACAACATTCCTTACGAACCAGCGAGAGAACTACCAAGATTTGTCTTCATGAGGTGTATCACAACTAACTAACTACATAACAAGATAACAACGCTATCAATATGACTTGATGACTATGCATGAAATATGACTGAAACGTTTTAAAGCAGCAGCATAGGATATGGATAAGTTAGTCTTGAGGAGTATGAATTGGAATGTGGAATAACTATGAAATCAGTTTTATATGGTTAGATCTTGTTAGGATAGGTTTGGCGACTGAATGGGGGCGAGGTGAAAGTGGACAGAGTTCATCGATGTCTTTACAATGTATTTTGACTAGAAGAAAGTACTACGAATGAACCGACTCAACTTTTTCCTTTCCCTTCGTTCTCTGGACCAGAAAAATTTATGTTTAGCACTTTGTCTTAAAAACTAACTTTCCCTCGAACTTTATAGAATCCAAGTGAATTAGCATTGTATAACAGTGAAGTTAGTCCCACGTAGGTTTCAATAACAATTGGCTTGTATTCTACGTTGCACATGGGTGACTCTCCACCAGTGTGACCTAAAATCTCGATCAATTTCTGGGAGAAAGTCTCGATATCAAATGACCCCACAGTGCTGTGTTTATCTGCGTTACATGCACAAAGATTAAGATTTGGCATTTTGTTATTTTGAAATGAAGTCTAAAGAATTTTGACTTACTTTTATGCCAAAGTAATGGATGAGAGGTCAAAGTAATGTAAGGAATCGACTTATCAAACGGGTTCCATTTTTGATACAAGCTGACTGGCTTTTCCTTATCCCAAACAATCCGGATTCCCCATGTATTTCTTGCTCTGTGAACGATCAAGAATCATTTACTTAGACCATTACTATTTAACATTACTTTTACAATGCCAAACTCGATTGGCGTAATTGCTTATAATGACATCATTTACCTAGCTTCAAACTTATCTAGGGATAGTGTAGACATAATGGAATTTTTTGGAGAGTTGATTCCTCCTTCAGATATGTTGGGATCATCTTTTTCCAAACCACCTTCCATTGAATTTGCAGATGTGCGCACATTATCACTTTCTTCCACCATTGCATTGGGATCTGATACGCATCTATTCCGCCGTAAAACAGCACACCCAAGAGTTTGCACGGTCCCATGAACCTTTGGAATAACATCTTTCACCATTCCAGCTAATCCGCCCGCCAAACCATTCAACCGTCTGCGGAAATAAGTCAATTAAGACTTGATTGATGCACAATGTTTATGGATATTAATGATGTTACATGTTTTTAATAATGATTATTAATAACTTAAATTAAATGGTTTTCTTACGGAGTTAGAGATTTATCCGGATACTTCAATTCCCCTTGAATCAATCGTTCAACGATTGCCAAATGAATCCGTCTAACTTCCTCAATTTTCATCCCAATGAAGTCATACTTGACAATCAGAATAGTTTTATCCGTGAGTACAATTATACGCTCTAGCTCATTATCCCAAGTGTCTATTTCCGTAAGAAACCACGTTCCCTTCAAATATCCATCATTGGAATCCACCAATTGTTGAACTTCGTCAATAACATGTTGCACAATACTGTCTCGATATGCAAAGTAGTCTTTTGCGTCCACATCTGGAGGCGGAGGTATCGGACTTTGTGACATCCATCGGTTACTATTGCCTTCTTGGTGAAACATACTGTTGTGAACATTATGTGGGGAGCCTATCGGGGTGTTGAGAGACACTGTTTGATTACCATCTGGTGAAAGTGACCCAGACGGTGGTGTCATAGGTGTGATGGCAATCGAAGGCAAATCACCGGAAGTCTCACCTGTGTTTAAGCTGAGAAAACCGGGATTGTTACCACTCCGAGCGCCAACTTCTCCATTGTCTTCATCGCCCACGGTATTGAATTCAAGGGTGACTCCTCCAAAGTCTGTTACCGTGTCGTCCATGTATTCATCATCCGACAAGGAAACTTGGTGGTAAGTGTGTGGCACTTGATGTTTTGGGGAGGGTGATGGCATCATTTTGCTTAATTGGGATTATTAACTCACTACTTTGGGTTCTTAGAATCACAGGTCAGTTAGTGACTGATAAGTGCCATGAAAAGGATGGGAAGACCAAAATGCATTCTTAATTCCTGAAAAATGTTGCAAAATACAGGCAAGTATGAAGTATGTTCTCGTGCACGTTCAATGACTCAAATTCTTATGGAATGAAGAAAGTTATGCGTTTGCAGCAAAATTTTGTCAATTGTTAAAAAGGATACGTTTATTTTCATTAAATATGCAATAAAGCCGAAAAGGAAAAATGCCGTTTGTACTTGTAAATAACTTGTGCCTTTTAGTGTTCTATATTGATGAAAAATCCATAAACTTTCACCTTGCTTTCTCCTCTATCGACAATTTGCATATCTGCTTGCCGCGTGTGATTTGTGCACCTCCATTGCCAGTCTTTTATTAGCTTGGAATACTGTACCGTTTTCACATATCAATCGACTCTTTTTTTTCGAAATAGGAACATTTACTGCTCACATTTTACAGTTCGTTTGGTACTGAACAGAAACACTGTCAGCCGCTCACACTCAAATAGTTCCATCCCTTCATTTTCTTATGATGACGCATTGTGATTTGTGGTTTCAAAGGGAAAGTCGCGAAGGAACAAGTTGGAGCTGTGGAGTTTTAGTTGCACAATAACAAAACGTTTTTAATCGTACAAACGGAGTGGTCTGAAATAAATTTTTGTTTACATTTGAATACTCTCTACTAAAAACCACTTTTATTTGTTCTTTAAATCTTTGTTTCTAAATCGCAAGTTTAGTTCAGTAGTGCACCAACTATGGCACAAAGAACTCGGCAACAATGGAAGGAGAGACCTATCTAAGCTAAAGGGTTAACCTACAAAGTCACCAGGAAGTAAAAAGGATACCTAAAGCCGTTACAAGTTTTTACTACTATGGTGGTCGACCTCAGCTACGCACGGAACATGGTCATCGTTTTAACATCATCATCGTCAGCTGGTGACTAAATCAACCCACTACCATCCACATAAGGTATACATTCCTTTTCACCTAATCTACCACCACCACCAGCCGCAGCCATCCAGTGAAAAGCTTCCGCATTTTCTTCCAAAGTATTATGTACTTTCTCCTCAACTCACGTCAACAGCAGTTCTTGGATGAAAGTGCAGCAGCTCAGCAGCGTGCTCAAAACAATCATCATCATCACCACCGTCCTCCTGTTCGGTTTGCAATAACACCGAAATATCAACAAGAAGACGAGGTGAGGAAAACCATTTCTCAAAAATATGCATAATATTTTCTTCAGCTTTCCTTCAATCATCTCATCATCATCAGAGTAGAAAGTGGCTGCTGAAGAAAAACTCTTTGGAAGAAGAATTGAAATATTTTGTCTTTGTACCCTCTGCATCTACAGAAGACTTGGGGAAACCGCAAGGCATAGAAAAGTATACAAGCGCAGGAAACAAGAAATATCAGTGTTCACTCTGTTCATAGTCATATTGTTAGAGAATATGGTGAGGGTTATATTGATAACATGTGCATACCTGTATACTTATATGGATGAAATCATCAGAACATGATGTGATGTGATCCTATTCCGTTCTTTCATTCATTCATAAGGTCGACATACGAACATACCCAATAAGAGTTGTGCACTATATATTTTAAAGTATGTATTTACAAGTCTCGTACTCGTTTCATACGTGAGAATATCCCATGAATGTTGGATTGAATAGGCTAGTCGGTATCTGTAAGTATATCAAGAAGGAACAATCCCAAAATGAAAGTAAATCAGTTAATACCTTCTTGATGTGAGATACTCTTAAGCTGGTTTCTCACTGGGGCGCTTGTTACTTGTTACTTGTGACTTGACGCGGAAAGCGTGTTCTCACTGGTCAAGCAGGATACTGCGAGCAGCATTTTTTTTAAGCGGCTTGTTTTTCTTTTTCGGTCGCGTTTTTTTTCGGCAAGCGTGAAAAAGCTCCGAGTGTTCACA